>CAMXCT020004423.1:128842-406342 GCA_947184155.2 Cladocopium goreaui
ATATATGATATATATATATGATATATATATATGATAGATATATATATATGATGGCCCAGTGTCTGGTGGTCCGTCCGTCCCCCGAGATGGTTTTATTTGTCCCTTTTTTGCATATGTAAGTTATAATTAACAGTATATTAACACATATCTAAGTAGTGTGTTTATACACATGAGTGTGTATACATATGTAGTATGTGTATGTGTATATTAACACATATCTAAGTAGTGTGTTTATACACATGAGTGTGTATACATATGTAGTATGTGTATGTGCAAATGTGTTTTTTTTGGGGTAACCCCCAATAAACCATGTTGGGCCATTTTTCCTGGCGGCAGGATTTGCCAAGTTTGCATCGCCCCCTTTTTGGGTTAATGGGCAGATTCTCGGAAAGATTCTCTCAATGGTTTCAGGTGGGACGATTGACAGTTTTCAGGACCCACCCCCCCATATTTCACAGGAAAAACCATGGAAAACCCGATAAACCTTCCATTTTCTGCCGAGTTTCGGGGTTCGGTTTTCCCTGAAAAAGGGGTTCCATCCATTCCTCGGCCAATTTCAATCGCCAGGTCGCATCGAACAAGTTCTTCGTGCTGCGCGGAGCTTCGGCTACGTGGACATCGTCCGGGACGTCCAGCGGAGGGGTTGAAATTGGTGGCCTTCAATACCGATGCTGCGCCAAAAGAGATGAAGATGATTAGAATTGGGGATACCCCAAAACAATATAAAACTGGTTGGTGGTTTGGAACATGAGTTTTATTTTTCCATTCATATTGGGCATGTCATAATCCCAACTGACTCAGATTTTTCAGAGGGGTAGGTCAACCACCAACCAGAAAACAATGGGATATTTTTTGAGATATCTTTCAACAGCATGATACTTTTGGTTTGTCTTGAAAGGGGAACATCCGCTTCTTTTTCTCTTGGAAGGAAATGATAAACCATTGGATTTGAGGAATCATTACTGTATTTCAAGTCCTCAATTCTTGTGGATTGTGGTGATTGATAAGCCGAAAACATGAACCACCCCAAAACATGTTGTTTTATGTCTGATTATATGAACAATATTATATATATATATGTATGTATATCTGTATATATATATATATATGTGGATATATATATATATATATATTTATGTATGTGTATATATATATATATGCATGGCTATGCGGCTATGTGGAGCCATTTTCCATAGCTATGCCACATTGCCAGAGGTTTCTTGGGGGTGCAGTTGACGTTTATGGGTATAACCATTAGTGATTTTCACCCCCCAAAAGCTGGTATATAGCCCCTACAACTATGGTTATACATCAAAAAAAAACTTGGTTTTCTGCACTTTTATGGAAATATGTGTCATATGCATCTCCATCTACTAAAGTCTACGAAAGTTACTAACCTCCCATGGAAAATTTTGCAGCTTCCATGGATCATTGAGGTGACCATGGCGAATCGCCAGTGGTTGGTCACGTGGCTGAGTTTTTTTGGAGTTATTATACCATAAGACACTGGGATTTTATGTGATATCCTATATGAATCTATATGATATCTTATGGGAGATAGTTATCACCATATTGCTATAGATAAATGATTTAAATATATTTAAATGGGATAATGCTATAGATAAATGGTATCATGCGGGATATTGCTAGATATTTATGGGATTAGCACCATTAGCAGCACATCATATGGGAAAATCCTTTCGTAATATGAAGGCCATCGAAACCTGGTTGGGATGAAATCACTTGGGACTATAGAATTAAGGGCTTCATATTAAGGGAATGGGATTCGAATGGGATATGCAATGGTTTTAAATGGATATAGAACTAGGATAGAATCTGGATTCTACCAGAGATTGACTTCGGGAATCGCTTGGGGGAGAGATTGGGACGATCACCCTTAAATATGCGATACATTTTATAGGAGACAAATGGGACATGTTCATGACCAACAATGATATGATCTCTGAGTCTGAAAATGTGTGTATCAATATCAACATATGTGACATATGTCGATCTTTGGTGAAAAATATTCATGAACCAACGGGAATGGAATGGGGTCGCCTAAATTTTCAGGTGGGCTGGTTCCCTATTCTCAGCATCGTTCGGTGTTCGGATCATGGGATTTTTGGTTCGCGAATGGTTTTCATGGGGCATCCCAAAGCACCGCACATCGTTTTTTTTTTTTCCGGTTGCGACCAATCAAGGACCAAACCATTGGACTCTTGAAGAGCGACTTGGATCTCTGGAAACTCTTTGACGAGTTGGGCATCGAGGTGTTCCTTGGCTGAGGCGGTGTGGTGGTGTTTTTTTTTTTTTGTTAACGTTGGTTAACAAAAAAAATGTAATGTCATAGTCATAGTCATAGACCTTTGGAATCTTTTGCAATCCGTTGGAATCGGATCTCGAAGTCTCTGCATATACTAAGAAAATCCTTGTGTAGCTACATTTTCATACATTTTCCATAATCCATATCCACTATCAGGTCCACTATCTGTACTTTCCATGAGGATGCTATCCACCAGATTGATGATTAGCCATATGGGCTTAGCAAAATATATGACTATGACCAAAACCCACCAAAAACGAACATGTTACTCATTTACGATGCGTTTGGTGGGATTAGCATTATTTGACTTTCCTATTTTTAAGGAATACTATGATGAATAACTCGATACCATCAGTTGCCCAGTAGCATCACTTAATGCACTCAATTGATATAACATGTCATTAAATTATTCATTGATAGTACAATCCATACACATATTGACATTGATTTTTCATTGTTTGCCCGCTAGCCTGTCCGACTCAGTTCCTTAATAAGGCACTACGCGCAGCCCAGCCCGTCGAGAGTGCTAAAGGTGCACGTGGATCGGAAGTTTAGCCTCTGGGAATTTCACGGCGACAAATCATCCAAGTCAATGGGCCATAGTTTCTGCTATGTCAAAATACATGAGGGAGATAATCTGAGATATTTGAGGGTAGTTCATGGTAGTTGAGATAATCTATAGCTATGATGATAGTTGAGATATTTGAGGTGATATAATCTAGATATTAATCTAGTAAGGAACACGTGTGTTCTG
Source organism: Cladocopium goreaui (assembly GCA_947184155.2). NCBI lineage: Eukaryota > Dinophyceae > Suessiales > Symbiodiniaceae > Cladocopium > Cladocopium goreaui. Next base: position 131,923 of record CAMXCT020004423.1, read on the forward strand.
CATTGCAAGATAGATGTGTCACAAGATACCGTTTTTTGATCTTTTTTACCGAAGATCTCAAGTGCCAACGAAACGTCTGTGGTTTTCGCTTCACAATCCACAAACTGCCGTGTCCCCAGCAGGGCGACGCTAGAGAGGGCATTTCCGCCAAGAAGGCGAGCGCCAGGACCTCCAAGGAATGCTGAAAAAGACTGTGGGAATATTCAAGGAATGTCTAAATTGTCTAAATATTAAAATGATTACATGACACGGGATCCGGACATGTTGGTCAACAAATGCAGGTTTTGTGACACACTCTACATATATATATATATATATAATTATATATATACACACATATGTACGTGTATGTATAAGTATATTTATAAGTATATTTATATGTATATTTATATGTATATTTATGTATATTTATATGTATATTTATATATTTATATGTATAATTATATGTATATTTATATGTATAATTATATGTATATTTATATGTATATTTATATGTATATTTATATGTATATTTATATGTATACATATATGTATATATACACATACATATATATATACATATAAATATAGACATATGGGTCAACTACCGTGGTGAAAGTTACAACATACCATGGACTGCAAGATTCAGCTTCCAAATATATCTGAATTACATCATACACAGCAAAATGTTTCCCTTTTTTAACCTCTTTTCTCTTGTCGTTTTTTGACAAACCACGACGCGCCAGGTTGCTATGTCTGCTGTTTTGGACAAGTGCCCCCTGACACCACAGATGGACAGGTCATGGACAGGTCATGGACAGGTCATGGACAGGTCATGGACAGGTCATGGACAGGTCATGGACAGGTCATGGACAGGTCATGGACAGGTTATGGACAGGTCATGGACAGGTCATGGACAGGTCATGGACAGGTCATGGACAGGTCATGGACAGGTCATGGACAGGTCACCCTCGCACCAGGTACTACGGCGACAGTGTGAAGGCGATCTCTACGGCTGTGAATTTTTCTGACTTTTGTTGGAAGTGGTTGGTCGATGTTTCCATGACTTAAAAAAGGTCAGGTTTGGACCATCCGCAACACCCAGCGGCTCACATTGGTGGAGGGTAGCTGTCCATTTCCCGCGCTATTTGCTGTGCAGAACATTGGGCTTTGATGGGCTTTGAATATCAACAATATAAACATTGGGCACCCGAAATCTGGTGGATTATACCAGTTTTGTCATATACTAGAGGGGTATGTTACCCTAATGAGTTACTGTTAGAGGCAATCCCTAAAGTATATTTCTAGACATGTATCCTGTAGCGTTTTTAGTTATTGCCACCCGAGAGAGAGAGAGAGAGCCACTGTGCGACGTGTGTAACTTGGGGGATCTTGCGCGAACAAAGGGGGCAACTTGGTCCTCAAAGCAGATGCTTTTGGATGATTTGTGAATGTTTACTGGAATGTTTTGGATTTTCAATGATTTATGGATGTTTTTGGATGATTACAACCAGCACAGGGGCAATTTGGGCAATTTCGAAGATATTGGCTGCAACTCAACTTGGTATTTTTTTTGACATCTCAAATGGGATGAAACCCGGATTTGTGCCTGTGAAAAATGCCTGGAACAGGTTCCAATTTTTCATCACATCTAAATAATCTGGTCTATTCCACGGTGTCACTTGGCTCAACTTTGATGGCTGCTAAACAAGGGCCATTTGCAGAGCCCCACCATTTGCAGACAAACCCAAATAGCATATTTTTGCTTATATGGCATTGATATAATTCAACTACAGCAATTTATACAATACCTATGTCCCAACAGTAAATCCCATTAATAGCCATTTATATATCCCTATGAAATCGCCATTGTTGATCATTGAAGCCTCATTCCCGGCACAACTCGGTGCCGGCAAAACTCGGTTCGGAAAGTGATGCGGTGGATCTCCAAGTGCTATGCCTCAATGGTGCAGGATGCAGGTTGGAATGCAGTGCTTTGTCTATGGGTTGGGAAGTATGCAGAATGGTCTCAAAACAGCTTCCACCAAAGAAAGGTGGAAAACTCAGCATCACATTGATTCGCAACTACGACTGAACCAAACATTGGGACAGCAGGGTATTGTGGGCAAGTTTGCAACACTCTCTTGCACTTAGGTTCCAACAGATTTGTATGCTGCAGGCTATTCTATTCATGGGCAATATTTTCCACTTATTCCTGAGCCTGAGACAACCTCTTCCTTAGAAGGCGTCACTCAGATAGCAGGGACGCAAACTGCGAATCATTTCGGTTTTCTCCCACAAAGCCTAGAAAGCCTGACGTTTGGAGACACGCTCGATTCAAGCTTGGCAGAAGCAACTCTAACAAGCAGTCTGCAAATCTTGACATTTGGCAGTGCTTTCAACCAGAGCATGGATCATGTGAAGCTGCAAAGCAATCTTCGGAACCTGACATTTGGGTATTGTTTCAACCAGAGCATGGATCGAGTAAGTCTGCCAAGCATTGCAAAGCAGTCTTGAAAACGCTTAGGATTTGGCGCCTATTTCAATCAGAGCATTAAACGAATGAAGCTGCCATGCAATCTTCAGAGTCTGACATTTGGCCATGATTTCCAGCAGAGCCTGGCACAAGTGAGTTTACCAAACAGGGCTCCATTTTTAACCAGAGTCTACAACCAGTGGCCCTACCAAGCAGTCTTCAGAGCTTGACATTGGGCCAACATTTCAAAAGGAGCGTAGAGCAAGTAGCACTGCCAGAGAGTCTTCGGACTTTGACCATTGGTGGTGGTTTGAAACGGAAGCTTGAAGAAGTGTCCCTCTCAAGTAGTCTTCAGAGCTTGACATTTTTAGATAATTTCGGCCAGAGCCTTAAAGGAGTGACGCTGCCAAGCAGTCTTCACAGCTTGACATTTGGCAATGGTTTTGACCGTAGCCTGGAACGAGTTACCTTGCCAAGCAATTTTCGCAGCTTGGCATGTGGGGAGTTTTTCAATCACAGCTTGGAACATGTGATGTTGCCAAGCAGTCTTCGGAGATTAGTATTTGGCCGATTTTTCAACCAACCCCTCCAAAGAGTGACTTCGGCCTTAAGCAGTCTTGAGAGCTTGACAGTAGGTATTAGTTTGAAGCGTGTCTTGGAAGGAGTCGCCCCGCCAAACAGTCTACAGAGCTTGTCATGTGCCTGGGTGTTTTTTTGAGTGGCAAGCATCTGATACAAGTGAGCATTGTGTCATCAGCCCCAGTTCCAAAGTCAAAGTTCTGCAAGCAAAGTCTGCGCCTGGCAGTGGGAAAATCTATTGTCTAAGGTTGAAACCACCAAGCAAACATCAGTTTTTTTTGGGACTTTTCACGAAAGTTTCTGGAGGCTTTGATATTCAAGAACCTGCTTAAAAAAACATCTAAAAACCTACTCATGACATCTAATTACTAATGAATTTTTGAACATGACTGAGTTCGCGTCATAAAAAAGGCAACAACCCCAGTCCGGGATGTGACGTGCTGGCTTGAACAACATGGGATGATGATCCCAGACGCACCAAATGGTGTAACTTAGCTGGTCATAACTTTGTTAAGCCAAGAACTGCTGTAACATTCAAATACATCATTAAACATCACTAAACATTCTTTAAACATCATTAGACATCATTGAACATCATTAAACATCATTAACCATTCTTTAAACATCATTTAAACATCATTAAACATTCTTTAAACATCATTAAACATCATTAACCGTCATTAAACATCATTAAACATCATTAAACATCATGAAACATCATTAAACATCTTTAAACATCCTTTAAACATCGTTAAACATCCTTGAAACATCATTAAACATCATTAAACATCATTGAACATCATTGAACATCTTTAAACATCATTTAAACATCATTAAACATTCTTTCAACATCATTAAACATCTTTAAACATCCTTGAAACATCATTAAACATCATTAAACATCATTAAACATTCTTTCAACATCATTAAACATCATTAAACATCATTAAACATCTTTAAACATCCTTGAAACATCATTAAACTTCATTAAACATCATTAAACATCATTAAACATCATTAAACATTCTTTCAACATCATTAAACATCATTAAACATTCTTTCAACATCATCAAACATCATTGAACATCATTAAACATCATTAAACATTCTTTAAACATCATTTAAACATCATTAAACATCATTAAACATTCTTTAAACATCATTAAACATCTTTAAACATCATTAAACATCATTAAACATCATTGAACATCTTTAAACATCGTCATTAACCCATGTTTTTCGTTGCTTCACCGAACGCGCGAATTTTGCAAGGCGCGCGTGCATGTGCTTTCCATCGGCGATCAGGATGCCGAGGTCCGGATGAGGGGTATGCTACGGGAGATGATGGGATTTGATGGGAGATTAGTGCATATATATATAATTATATTATATATACATATGTGTATATAGTGGCTTTATGCGGGTATAATATGGTATTTTATTATTTTTATGGGATGTCTTATGGGATTTCACCAACAATATGAGATAGGCTGGTTCCTAAAATGGGGATACCCCAAGAGCTGGATGGTAGCCCCATTCTAGGAAACCTCCATACATACATGCATACATGCATGCATATCCACATATATATATATATGATTATATATGTATGACTATATATATATAAATTATGTATATATATATATATTAAGGTAATTGTAGGTATGTGACTAGTTGTACGATGTTATCAATGTTATGGGGAACATCTTCATGATTTTTTTAATATGTGTCATGATGGACTTAACCAACAAAAAACGGACGATTTTACCACGAAGAATGTGAATAGAATTGGATATCTGAGACCAACCGAAAATGATAGCTGGATGTGTCAAGAGTTGAAAACTGAGTAATTTCACTTTTCCCAGATATTCACGCACACACACAATCACATATATATATAATAATAACAATAATAATATATACATGATATGATATGATATTGATCTATTGACTTACCTAGCAAAAAAATCACCTATGAATCTGCATGTCTCTTCGTTAAAAAAATAGGCGCGTTTTCAAGGGAGAGTTCACCACCGGGGCTCGATTTTCTCGATTTTTTGGTGATTCCCAGGCAGTGGCCCTGCAGGAGGTTCTTCAGGCGATCGGATCTTGGGGATTTGGCCGAAAATATACCACTTGGTGGTTCATCCCACTTGGTAAGTAGGTTATAACCCCAGTTGTAAGTGGATTAACCCTACTTATCCCATTTATAACCAAGGTTATAACCTACTTACTAAGTGGGATGAACCACCAAGCAGAGGATACTGGATTTATCCTCTACCAGAGGATACTTTAATATGGTTTAATATGGTTTAATGATGAGATGATCATGGAATGATGGGATAATACTAGGATATTGATGGATATACTGGATTTATCACTGGGTAATGGCAATTATCTAATTATTACTGGTATCTATTAGTAATTTTTTAATTTTTTCCTTTATTAGATGGATTTATCCAGTACCCTCTGGTAAACAAAGACTTTGCTATTGAAAATGACCCATTTAGTTCGTTGATTTACCCATTAAAAGTTGTGATTTTCCATAGTTATGTTAGTTTACCAAGGGGTAATTTATACAATAATGGAAAACATACTAATTACCATCATTGGGTAAATTATCCAGATTTATTACTATAAAAATTACCAGATTTGGCCATGTGAAACATTACCAGGTAATTTATCCATAATTTATCCAGATAATTAGTAATCTTATACCCAGTGATGGGATTTACCAGATAATTTCCGATAATTTGGGGAATAGAATGACATGGATAGATTTTATGATATATGGGTGATTTTGACATTTGGCAGAACAAAACGGTGTGACATGGTGTGACCAGATGATACTCCGAAAACTTTGGAATTTTCTGAGTAGCTAAGTTAAGTTTGGCTGGTTGAAGGTCTGAAGTATTCAATGTCTACATCCAGCAAGACTTTGACCGAAAGTGCGTTTCCAGGCTGCCCAGGGTGTGAGTTGGTTCCGACCCATTTGCAAAGTGCTGAGGCAGGGGATTCTGGGCTAGCCTCTGGTAAACATACAAAAACTAAGGAAAATCACAATTTTTAATGGGACAACTCACTGTACATGGCCATTTTCAGTAGCTATGTTAGTTTTTACCAGAGGGTGAACGATGGACATTTGAGGATTGGATGATGAGCTGCCATAACATGATGATGGCATGATGAGAAGACCCCTGGACATTCGTCCGTAACTCGGACGTTTGCGAACTCAACTGCCTTTGATGATAATAATACAAAATTGCAAATTGCAGCCATAATTTGGGATGTTTTCGGAGCTCCATCAGTGGGAAATTTTCACGTAGCAATTTTCAATGGGTCAAATCATCAAGAATCTCTGGTTGGTGGTGACTGGAACCATGGAATTTTTATGACTTTCCATTCAGTTGGGAATCGAACTCATATTTTTCGCGGGGTAGGTATACCACCAACCTGATTTTTTTTTCTAAATCTTCTGTAAATGAAAGGTAGTATTTTTTGATGTATGGATCAAAACCGATGAAATGCAATAGTTGGGGTGATGAACATCCACTTACTAGATATTTGGAGGTATCATTGTGCCATGACCCATGGCAGCCTGGGGTGGCGGCATTGGCGCACAACGCAACAATCAGAATTGTTGAATTGTTGTACCCTCTGGTAGACTAACATAGCTATTGAAAATCACTATCTTTAATATAGCGACGGACAAACACTTAGAACATCATTTGGAAAAAAAAACAAAACCGTCACAGCGGGGATGTTCTAAGTATGAAGTCGTTATAACATACCCAAAACCTATACTTAGAACATTTCCAAGCTACACTTAGAACATCCCAGTGGGGAACCAATGGGAACCATACATATATGTATGTTCGAAGTATAGAATGGTTAGAATGCTTGGGATATTGTTCCCGAAGAAAAGGTATAGAATGCTGCAGCAGCGAGGGGAGAAAGTGTTCTAAGTATGGTGTTCACCAAGGTATTTGTGTGTATATATGCAGATTTACCAAAGTAACAGGACATGTTCTAAGTATATGTGTGTTTAATGTTCTAAGTATGCAAACAATCAAAGGAGATGTTCTAAGTATCTGTTTTTTCTGATGTTCTAAGTGCGTACTTAGAACAGTTTTGATGTTCTAAGTGTAGTTGTTTTGATGTTCTAAGAAAAGGTTCCGAAATTTTGGAAAAAAAAATGATGTTCTAAGTGGTTGTCCGTCACTATAGGTAAATCAACGAACTAAATGGGCCATTTTCAATAGCTATGTTAAATTACCTTGGGTTGTCGAGAGCACCTTGTGTACGCCCTGGTCACATGCAAGGTGGACTGACCACCCCCTTTGGGTTTCGAAGGGATTTTGAGACCATTTCTGGAGCTCGGACCTGATAGTATAAACCCATGAAATTGACCATGGAACCAAACCCATGCTGGATTGGGAGGATCATTTTGCTAGTCTCTCCTAGTTATTTTCAAAATTTTCTTGGAGGGTTGATGGACTGCTTTTCCTGACAGCAGGTTACCAAGCGAACCAGATTTGGAGGCGCGGATGAAGAATGGGACGTGATGAAGATTGCTGAAGATCAGCAAGACTAATATTTGTGTTCCATGCATTCAGAATTTTCATGGACATTGTATGAAATTCTCGGGTCCAAACCAGATTCACTTGCAGGTTGATGTCACCATGTTTTCTGGTTTTCTCATCACAAATTTGCTTGAGAAGTGAGTTCTATGTGGTCACAGAAGAAAACCATGGGCAAAGATAGGCTTACCGAATTGGGTGGCGGTTGAATCCTTTTGGCCGTGGTCTGAAATCTTGGGAACGTGTTTGAACATGGGGTTTAGAACCCTGCCAAAATGAGTGGTTTAAAAACAAGTATACAGTAGTATCATTATATTATATGGTCACCCGAAAAAATCTCATGTTTCCAGAATGCTGCATTGATGATATTTACATAACTTTACACGTATATTTACCATATATTTCCAGGGTTCTCACTTTTGAACAACTACTTTTGGGTTGCAGGAGCTACGGGGGAGCTTGCGGAAGATCTTGAGCAATCTCCCAGCATTGCTGCGTACAGAGTCTGACCTGGTGCCGTGGTCGGCGCCGGAATGAGGGAATTTGGTTTATGATAGGTATAGCTAAGTTGGATAAGTAGCTTGACATAGCTCAACATAGCTTAACATAGCCTAACATAACTATCATAACTTAACGGATGGGTTTATGAAAGATGATTTAATCATGAATATCATGATATCCGATCGAGCAGTTTCAACGAACCCCTGGTGGTTGATGTCGAGAGCAGTTTTAACGAACCCCTGGTGTTTGATTGTTTTTTTTTTCTTTTTTTTCCGTGGTTATGCATCTACCCTTTTTATATTGTGGAGAGTATCATCATCCATGAAGTGGGAATCCTGTTCTTAAAGAGTATCATGGAGTGACAGACTGCTCAAACCTGGGAAACTTGGGAATATTACACTCCAGGATGGTATGGGTCCGAATTTTGATATTCCTAGTATGGCTGGTATATGGATGCATTTGGAACCAGAAAAAAGTCACCAGGGTTCCAGTGACTACAGTGACTCACATCGCCTGGATAGCGGCTTTAAGCGCTAGATCTCTTTAGAGGAAGAGTACAAAGAGCCAAAAATAGCACTCAATAGCCATTTCTGAGAGAAACGCCTTTGGGGGAAGCATTTGGGGGGTCGTAGCCCCCCCCCTTAAAGCATGTCGTAACGTCGTAGGTCAGCTAAACCTGCGCCGTTGTGTCAGTGAGATGCAGATGGAATTTGTATTTTCATCTTTGAGTCTCGATCGAACACCGGCTGTGAAATATGTTTGATGTTTGCTTATTCTTAGTATTGTTGATTGTTGCTGTCTAGTTTTTTTTTAACCATGATTGATCACAGGTCTGGTTGTCAGTTTCAAATATGTTTGGCTTTCAAGCCTACCTAGCGGTTGGCTCAACCATCCAGCATAATAGGTATATACGGTATAGGCCCATTCCCAATATTGTTAAACCCCTAGATTTCTTTAGTGAAACCACGGTGTCCCTATGCTGGGACACCAATCCCAGATGTTTCTGTCAATCCCATCATATTTTTTGACCCAAACGAAACCTTGGTTTCGCATTGGATCTATTCATTTTGGGGGCTATGTATTTTGGATTGCAACTTATTGATTTATCACAAGTTCTTGTGTCTCAATTTTTCTTCAGTAGTATTCCATTAGTATTCACTTAAATACTATTACTATCCCAGTTCAAACCCCATCTATCTCCCATTTACCGACTGATTTAACATAGCCATGGAAAATAGCCCATTTATAGATGATTTATATTGATTTTTGATAATTTACCTATATTAAACATGGTGATTTTCCAAATCCATGGCTACGTTAAGTTACGTCGTTTTGTCTCCTCAGGATTTGCACGTTTCCTCATTGGATGCCAGCTGCGAACTCATCTGGGGATGTGCCGGGAGCCGTTTTTTTGATTTAACAAACAGGCATGATTCAGTGGATACCCATATATGTTTGTGTCAATCTATCTGTCTATCTGTCTATCTGTCGATCGATCAATCAATCGATCTATCGATCTATCGATCTATCTATCTATCTATCTACCTATCTACATATCGATCTATCTACATATCGATCTATCTATCAATCTATCTTTCTATCTTTCTATCTTTCTATCTATCCTATCTATCCTATCTATCCTATCTATCCTATCTATCCTATCTATCCTATCTATCCTAGCTATCCTAGCTATCCTAGCTATCCTATCTATCCTATCTATCCTATCTATCCTATCTATCCTATCTATCCTATCTATCCTATCTATCCTATCTATCATATCTATCCTATCTATCCTATCTATCCTATCTATCCTATCTATCCTATCTATCCTATCTATCCTATCTATCCTATCTATCCTATCTATCCTATCGATCCTATCTATCCTATCTATCCTATCTATCCTATCTATCCTATCTATCCTATCTATCCTATCTATCCTATCTATCCTATCTATCCTATCTATCCTATCTATCCGATTAAACTCCGCTTCAGCAACTACGGCTCAGCAACTACGGCTCAGCAACTACGGCTCAGCAACCACGGCTCAGCAACCACGGCTCAGCAACCACGGCTCAGCAACCACGGCTCAGCAACCACGGCTCAGCAACCACGGCTCAGCAACCACGGCTCAGCAACCAAACTAGGTTCTCGCTTCAGCAACTACGCTTCAGCAACTACGCTTCAGCAACCAAAACTAACTCTCGCTTCAGCAACTACGGCTCAGCAACCAAAATCTACTCTCGCTTCAGCAACCAAACCTCAGCAACCAAAACCCACCCCCTCCGGCAAGTACATGCACAGTCTCATCTTACACGTAATCTCGAAATCCCACCCCCTCTGGCAAGTACATGCACAGTCTCATCTTACACGTCATATCAAAATCCCACCCCCTCTGGCAAGTACATGCACAGTCTCATCTTACACGTAATCTCAAAATCCCACCCCCTCTGGCAAGTACATGCACCGTCTCATCTTACACATCATATCAAAATCCCACCCCCTCTGGCAAGTACATGCACAGTCTCATCTTACACATCATATCAAAATCCCACCCCCTCTGGCAACTACATGCACAGTCTCATCTTCCACGTCATATCAAAATCCCACCCCCTCTGGCAAGTACATGCACAGTCTCATCTTACACGTCATATCAAAATCCCACCCCCTGTGGCAAGTACATGCACAGTCTCATCTTACACGTCATATCAAAATCCCACCCCCTCTGGCAATTACAAGCACAGCCACATTTTACACATCATATCAAAATCCCACCCCCTCTGGCAAGTACATGCACAGTCTCATCTTACACATCATATCAAAATCCCACCCCCTCTGGCAAGTACATGCACAGTCTCATCTTACACGTAATCTCAAAATCCCACCCCCTCTGGCAAGTACATGCACAGTCTCACCTTACACATCATATCAAAATCCCACCCCCTCTGGCAAGTACATGCACAGTCTCATCTTACACGTCATATCAAAAACCCACCCCCTCTGGCAATTACAAGCACAGCCACATTTTACACGTCATATCAAAATCTCACCCCCTCTGGCAAGTACATGCACATTCTCATCTTACACGTCATATCAAAATCCCACCCCCTCTGGCAAGTACATGCACAGTCTCATCTTACACATCATCGAAGGAAGTTTAGAAGTCAAACTTCCGACAATATGGACAGATTAGGCAGAGAGAAGAGAAAGATTAGAAGAGAGAAGATCAGAAGAGAAAGAGTCAGAAGAAAGAAGATGCAGGTGCGCGAAAAGGTAGGAAAGTCGCGAACACTGTGTTTTTTGGTGGTTTTGTGGCTCCGGAGGGTTGAAAAGTAGGCTCGCTAAAGCGGCGGATGCGGAGACATCTGGGGAGATGAGAGATGAACAATTGCACGCCGTTGTGGCGCGAAGCACATTTCGAAGTCAAAATGTACAAAACAGACCAGGTCCGGACCACTTTTGGCAGTTGAGATGTCGAAAAAGTGCACGCCGTTGTGGCGCGAAGCACATTTTGAAGTCAACATGTACAAAACACACCAGGTCCGGACCACTTTTGGCAGTTGAGATGTCGAAAAAGTGCACACCGTTGTGGCGCGAAGCATAGTTGACGGAGCATAGTTTACGAGTCATGGCCGTCTTGGTTTACGAATCATGGTTTACGAGCCATGGTTTATGAGTCATGGTTTACGATCCATAGTTTACGAGCCATGGTTTACGAGCCATGGTTTACGATCCATAGTTTACGAGCCATGGTTTACCGAAGCAGAAGTCAACCCTATCTAGCCTATCTAGCCTATCTATCTATCTATCTATCTATCCTATCTATCCTATCTATCCTATCTATCCTATCTATCCTATCTATCCTATCTATCCTATCTATCCTATCTATCCTATCTATCCTATCTATCCTATCTATCCTATCTATCCTATCTAATCTATCTAATCTATCTAATCTATCTAATCTATCTAATCTATCTAATCTATCTAATCTATCTAATCTATCTAATCTATCTAATCTATCTAATCTATCTAATCTATCTAATCTATCTAATCTATCTAATCTATCTAATCCATCTAATCTATCTAATCTATCTAATCTATCTAATCTATCTAATCTATCTAATCTATCTAATCTATCTAATCTATCTAATCTATCTAATCTATCTAAGCTATCTAATCTATCTAATCTATCTAATCTATCTAATCTATCTAATCTATCTAATCTATCTAATCTATCTCATCTATCTCATCTATCTAATCTATCTAATCTATCTAATCTATCTAATCTATCTAATCTATCTAATCTATCTAATCTATCTAATCTATCTAATCTATCTAATCTATCTAATCTATCTAATCTATCTAATCTATCTAATCTATCTAATCTTATCTATCTATCTATCTGGCTGTCTGTCTATCTATCTACCTGTCTATCTGCAAGCTTGAAAACGAAGCTATTCTGCGAGACTTTTTCATTTTTCAAACTTGGCAATATCAAAAACGAAGCAATTCTGCGAGAAGTCCTTCAAATATGGAAAGTTGCGTGCAGCGCTGACGGCCTCGTACCATTGCGTTTTGCGATTTTTCCAGTCCACCTGTCTAAACTACTGCGCCTGCCACGAAAAAGTGATGCCAGGTCATACGAAGTGCTGCACCTGTCACGCAAAATCATCTCAGCAAACCTGAAGATCTGAGGCTCCAAAATGCAACCCCTTTCAGGAAATCAGCGCCTGGACCTCCTAACAGCTCTGATGAAGATGTCTCTTGTACTGCGCCTGCCACGGAAAATGCATCTTTGCAGATCCTCTTCAAATGTCCCACGCCTGCCATCGTTTTTGGAAATGCACGTTTTTGCTCACTTTTGAGAAGGTGCACAATCCATTGCGCCTGCCACGCGAAACGACATCTGAACGTCCAAAAGTGGCGCGAACATGTGGTGTTTTTAACATTTTGACTTCGAAATGTGCTTCGCGCCACAACGGCGTGCACTTTTTCGACATCTCAACTTCCAAAAGTGGTCCGAAGCTGGTGTGTTTTGTACATTTTGACTTCGAAATGTGCTTCGCACCACAACGACGTGCACTTTTTCGACATCGCAACTTCCAAAAGTGGTCCGAAGCTGGTGTGTTTTGTACATTTTGACTTCGAAACGACAACGGCGTGCACTTTTTCGACATCGCAACTTCCAAAAGTGGTCCGAACCTGGTGTGCTTTGTACATTTTCACTTGGGAATGTGCTTCGCGCCACAACGGCGTGCAATTTTGATCAATTTTGCATCTCTCATCTTGCCAGATGGCTCCGCACCCGCCGCTTTAGCGAGCCTACTTTTCGACCCTCCGGAGCCACAAATCATTGGAAAAACATTGTGTTTCGCGACTTTCCTACCTTTTCTCGCACCTTCATCTTCTTTCTTCTTCTCTTCTCTGATCTTCTCTCTTCTACTCTTCCCTTCTCTGACTCTTCCCATCTCTGCTTTTCATCTGTCCATATTGTCGGAAGTTTGACTTCTAAACTTCCTTCGAATATATCCCATTTTATCCCGACTATATCCGCATTATCCCCATTGTTTAGCCTTCATACCCCCATGATGCTGATCCATGCAAGCAGTGTTCAAAAGCCTCTGTCATTCAATTCTACTGGTTGGTTAGGGATTCCCAAAGCGGACGCAAATCCTGCATTTACTACCCCTTGCCCAGGATGATGCACGGATAGCAACCGTCCAGATGTACAGATGCTTGAGCCAAGAGCCTCTCTTAGACGGACACGCATCACACAGGTAGGAGAAATACAATGCGAAATTTGATGTAATATGCCTGTTCTGCGCTTTGATTTACTTCTGTTTACTTGCTTTTCATATTTTCAAACCCGGCGAAAACAAACCCCAGCGGACTGAATACTTTTGTTTAGGAGTCTTATAGCCACGTTTGTCGCTATGTTTTGATCGCCTTAGTTGATCCAGTCATCAACGCAGACCACCTTACAGATCCAGATTCACACCAGATGTTTGGAGGTCTTGGACATATGTTCACTGGAGGGCATGCTATTAGCTGTTAAACTGCTACAGCCACCAGAGTCACTTAGACATGGAGCTTGCAGTCATTGATGATGTCCGGAAAACGATATTCTTTGCGCGGAGATCTGCAAAGCGGAGGATTGCGCAACTTTTCAATGATTACATGGGTCAAATTTGGGTAAACCATGGTCGGAGATAGATGGATGATGTTGGATTCTTGTTGGAGTGCTTCTAAGAAAATCCAAAAAACCTGGAAGGGAAAAAAATTGGACCCACTGGGCCTAAGGAACCCAAGTCCTGGCCACAAACCCTTCCGGCCGCACATTCGGAGAGACCGTTGGCGGCGGCGGGAGAGCGGGAGCGGGGCGACTTCCAAAGTGGAGTTGAAGACGAAGCAGAAAAGACAGGCACTATCCCCAGAAATTAGCCTCCAGGAATTTTGGGTTTGTCTGAAAATGTCTGAAATATAGGGTATCTCTAAAATGGCCATTGAAAAATTGTGGAAATGATCATGATGAAATTTGGGGGTGCCCTATTCTCAGACCTGACAGTCACCCACATGGCTGAAAATGGATGAACATGGCCGCCATGGCCCATGAAAAAAGAGGTTTACCTCCTAAACATGGTGATTTTCTGCTAAAATTGCCGGGGAGATGATTGGGAATACCACTGCCATCCCATAGCTATTTTAGCTGAATTTTTGGTACCCCAAGTCATGAATAGATCAAATACATTCAAAGGCTGTACATTCCACCAGAGTTTTGTTTCGAGGTATGGATTGAACATGATTACTGTAAACTGAGACTTTTTGGCCATACGGCTGGGTCCCTTTTGGGGCACATGGCTAACCGATGATCTTCTGGTAGACTGCCACGAAAAGGGATCAATATATTAATGGGATATTCCTGCAGGAAATAGATGGAAATAGATGGAACAAATGGTTTGGGATTGGCTTTATCATGCATCCATTTCTTGACTGTTTATAATTTTATATCTGTTTGTAGCACCCCCAAAGGTAGGTTCCGGGTTGGAAACCCGGGAATATGAGGTGAATCTCATCAAAACACCATCCTGGACACACCTTGCTGTGCTCTGGGGAGTACCCTCTGGTAAACAGACACAAAACATCACAAAACTATGATCAATCACCAAAATCACCATTTTCAATGGGTAAATCATCTGATTCTATGGCCATTTTCAATAGTCATGTTAGTTTACCAGAGGGTATATCCATCAATATCCTAGTATTATCCCATCATGATTCCATGATCATCCCATCATTAAACAATATCAAAACCATATTAAAAACCATCATTACTAGAGGCTATTTGACCCAAAAAGTGTTCCAAAGTGTTTCAGAGAATCCAACCCATGGATCCATGGCCCACTGATGGCACGCGCGCCGATCTCGTGCTTCGTGGCTGGATTGGGGAGCAGATGCCGCACAGAAATCGTGCCATGAGGGTCCAACGAGACTTCCCATGATATCTCCATAAAGTGAATGGCTTTATAAGCTAACTATTTTGTTTTATCATAAAGAACACTATATCCTATTGTTGTTAAGTTATATTATATAATATATCATTATATCAAAAATGTAAAATCCATTAAATCCCCAAGCCAAAATCTGTTGCAGACATGTGTAAAACTCCAAACATCTGGATGGTTTTGGCCAAGACATTGTAGACCCGCAGATTTTTTTCGCCGAACTGTCCTTTATGGTGCTGCAGCGCCCACAGATAGGTAGCTCCATTAGATCCTTGATACGCCAAATTGATCATGTTGATCCTAGCTATCTCGAGGCAAGCAAAGGAATTGTGTCTATTTCTTACGCGTCCTTCGGTCCATGAGAAAAGGTTGGCGGGGGGATGACTCGTCTGGACGTGGGTACTTTGAGTGGTGTTGGGCTTGCTTTCTTGGTGGATCCAGAATCCAGAGGGGCAGAATATCATGTCATCCGCGGATCAATGAACCACAAGTTCATCAACAGAAATGGATGTTGACCATTCTTATCGGATTTCTCAATGTTTTGGGGACCACCCATGAATAAATGGCTTTAGACCTCCCCAGGTTGAAAATTCCGCCAGTCAGGCCATCGACCTTTGCGATCGGGGACCCACATACCAAGTGTCAGTATGTTAAATACATGTCCTTCATTCAACAAGTAAAAGGTAGATGATCACAAATCACATGCCAAGACAGCCCCTGTCTCTCTTTTTTTCTTTCTCTCTCTCTCTATATAAATATAAAGGTAAAGGGGCAACATTCCTTCATTCCAATGTGCATTGGAGCCGACCAGGCAGAAATCTGTGGGGAGGTGCCTTTGTTGGTCACCGCGGCAAAGATATATTTGATGGCTCATGATGGCTCATGATGGCTCATGATATGGGTCTGGTACCTGAACATGTTGGGAAACCTCAAAAATCCCATTGGCAAATTATGATTGTTCGACTCTTAACATGCCCATAACTTGGGGCTCACTTCGCAATTTGCAGACACCCGTGTGGTGTTTTGAATTTGGGATTAATTTCAGATAGACGCTGTTTTTCACCATGTTCACCTGGTAGTCTGTCGACTTGGAAAGGGGGCAGGTTATATTTTTTTCCCCTGTTCACCCACAATATGGAACACTGCAACAATTCTTTCGTTGGGTAACAAGATCCGTGTGCCTTTGGTTCAGGCCATTTATCGATGTTTTTGCTTTTAAGGCAACTTCAAGCCTTTAAGGCTGCCTGAAGCATCAACTCTTGACGTTGCAGTCATGGAGTCCAACTTATCAGTCATGGCATGGCAACAGCCATTTCAGGGAGCCTCTGACCAAAAAAGGTCCCACATTTGGTCAACACGTTGGCGTTTTATTTCCTTCCTTCCTGGTTGGTGGTTTGGAACATGAATTTTTATGAATTTTGTCATCATCCCAATTGACTTTCATATTTTTCAGAGGGGTTGAAACCACCAATCAGCTTCCCGTTTTTTGAATGCTAGCCAGAACATTGATCAATGAAGAACACCCTGCAACAATTCTGTACCAAAGCAAACACCATCATCAATGATGGGCGTTTCTGATGTGAACCCAATAAGAAACCCCATCACCATCAACGGCGTGTGAATTTTCACCATCCCCGTTGATCTCCAGCCCGCGCAGGCCGTCACGGAGGCGACCGGGGCTCGGCTCGCAGGCTTCCGATGGATTTTTGGAGGGGGTTTGGCAGATATTTTTTGATGTTCACATGCGGGGCGGATCCCAGTTGACGTTGATTCGATCGTATTTTGCATCACATCCTTGAATATGGAAAGTTTGTGGAAACATCCCCCAAAGCTTCCAGAATACAACGATTTTACAGTCACAGGTATGAAAGTAGATTGCCTTCGATAGAAAGCGTTCAACAGAGCAACACCTGGTCATGTTCAGGACCTTCATCATGTGTTTTTGGACACCAACTGACTTGACTGGTACCCTTGCTGGTTGGTTTTATTTGAATGGTTGGGCACACATTCCAAAATGTCACGCAATTCTTGTTGACTCAATGAGTGATTGTGTCAACAAAGCCCATCAGAATCATCCCCATTTTTGCTAGTAAATATGCTCATTTTTGTTTGTGAACCCAATATTCAGGGAATACATGCCGAAGAGATGGCAGTTTTCCTTTTTTAAAAAATCATCATCAATCATCTTCAATCATCATCGATCATTTTCAATCATCTTACATACTTATATAATATACTGAAATTTAATTCATCTTCAATAATTTCAAATCATGTTAAATCATCTCATTATCTCCAATAATCATCAAACATCTTCATTCATCTTCAACAATTTCCGATCATTCTCAATCATCGTCAATCACCCCCCAACCATCTTTATTTAATCATCTTCAGTTCATCTTAGTTCATCTTATTTCATCATCTTATTTCATCTTACTTCATCTTGGTTCATCTTACTTTAACCTTGGTTCATCTTTGTTCATCTCCTTTCATCTTACTTCGACCAGATTTCCCAGGCGCGACCGCGACGGCCGGGGCCAAGGTGGCCAAGGCGGCCAAGGTGGTCGAGGTGGGGATCTCCAATAGCTGGATGGTCATGGAAAAGCCATTCTTTGGAGGTTTCCTAAGGTGGGGATACCCCAATTTATGAATGGTTTATACATGTTAATGGAAAATCCTAAAATAAAATGGATGATTTTTGGTAGCCCCAGTGAAAAAGAAACCTGCCAGATGGATCCAGATGGAAGATAGGTCCAAGAACGGAGAAAGTCATCAGCAAAAAGCGGGCAATTGCATCCACACCCGGGTGTGGGTATGGGATAAAGTATCAACTGATCCTGAAAGAGCCTGAAATTTTGGTGTTTTCAACATTGAAACATTCAGTTTTTTTGGGTCAATCATACCTAAATCATCCTAAATCTATGTCTCGCTATTTTACCTATCATGTTCATGTTTGTTTACTGTAGTGATTTAATTGAAGTCCAATCAGGGATATGACACCATCCTAAACTATGGCGACGTGCTCAACCATGGAAATAATAACACGATGTGGTTCTCTGTAAATCCTTCCAAAAAACAACTGTCCTAATAAAAACATGGGTAGATCGAACCTTTTCTATCCCTTTTCTGACTGTGGCGAACTTTTTGGCAGGGCAGGCGTCAAAGGAACTCCGGCAGGGTGCCTCAGTGGGAGCCGGTGGCTGGCTGGTCATTTGTCCCAAATCATTTCAAAATCATGGCGTAGTCATATTTCATGGGTATGATGGATAGTAATTTGGGCAATCAACCTATTATATGTATATATATATATTATATTTACTTATTTACCATTTTTTTTAATTTGATTTGTTTTGTTTTTGTTTTTGTTTGTTTGTTTTTCTGTTTGATGGAATACTATGGAGTAAAGGGATCATGTTGAAGGTTTTTCATGTGCTCCAGTCCAAACCCTCCGGAGACGACATGTTGGGGTTATCTGACTTCGGGGTTTTTGTTTGCACCGAACATCCACACTTTTGGATGGAACAACGTCCAAAGATATGGTCGATTTGTGATATATATATATATTATAGATTGGCCTGGGGTAAACTATTCTCAAGCCCCGCCAACCTTTGAATTCCACATCGCTGCCTTGTGTTATAAACTAAGAATGAAACGGGAAATCGCAGGTTTTCCCAGGAAGTGGCCTATTCAGAGCGGATTTTCCATCTCTACGTGCCCAGGCGGAAAGACCAGAGCGATGCAAGGAGAGGCAGGTGTTAGTTACTGTTAGGTGTTTTAGGAGGTCATTCCTTCCAAAAATTGGCAATGTTTCGGTTGGAATCGCTTTGAACATGGCTTTTTGATGGCTACCTTTTCTGTTCGATTTTGACTCACCGTTTCCTGTTTTCTAGCAGTGTATTTGTAGAGATGATCCTTAGAGATGTGTTAGTAGGGTTTTGTAAGTTTTGCAGGTAAAACACAAACACCCCAAAGCCATAGAGTAACAACAAAAGTTTTTTCCCATTTTTCTGCTTCAAAAAAAGGCAGAAAAAACCAATCACCTGAATACGGAGGATTTGGCTTCAACAGGCAATGTTCGCAGGGAAAGGCATTTGAACATCATGATAAACCATATAACATCATATAACCATAATGGATTCAGGTTTTTCCATATTTTCCCACGCATTTGAAGCATTTGAAAATGGGGATCATCCAATGAACCAGTGGATTTTCACCATGGTTTTCCCAAGATTTTCACCCACATTCGTCCCAGGCGATAGGAAGGGGCGCCGCTATCGGGGAGGTCCGGCTGATGCGCAAAAAGGCTGTCGATAAGTTAAGTCAGTGAAGGTCAGTTAACTTGGTGATTTAAGGAGAACTTCATCTATTTACTGCCAGATTTCCATAGATGTTTTCTTATGTTTTCATGATCGATTTCATGATCGAACGAGTTTTAATGGTGAAAAAACACCAACATATAACATGGCGCCCACCTTTTAGGAAACCACTTACAGGGGATCAACGCGTTCCACCAAGTGTTTCAGGACCTTCTGGTTGGTTTCAAGGATACAAAGATGGAGGATTTGAACAATGATTATGAATGATTGTCAATAATTATTAACAATGATCAATAATCATTATCATTGATATCAGTATTGTGAATAGTGAATAATAATAGTGAATATTGTTAATTATCAATATTTATCCACTGATAATTATCAATAGTGAATATCAGTGATATCAGTCTTTAGCAATCATTCTGACGATAATTCTGAACGATGATCAATAATTATCGATGAGGGGCGAGCACTCGCTTGTGCACTTATGATTTGCCTCGCTTGTGCACTTGCGATTCTCCTCGCTTATGCACTTATGATTTTGTTGTCGATGCCATTCGGATGCCAGCCTCCTGTGGGTACCCCATTTTTACGGGGAATTTTATTCTTCCTCCCCGGGGAATTTTCCCGGCTAAGTTCCCGCAGACTGGTGTGCCAGGGAAGCAAGGCAGCAAGCAAGGCAGCAAGCAAGCAAGCAAGCAAGCAAGCCAGCCAAGCAAGCAAGCCAGCCAGCAAGCCAGCCAGCAAGCCAGCAAGCCAGCAAGCCAGCAAGCCAGCAAGCCAGCCAGCCAGCCAGCCAAGCAAGCAAGCAAGCAAGCAAGGGAAGCAAGGGAGCCAGCGAGCAAACCAAGCAAGCAAACAAGCAAGCAAGCCAGCCAAGCAAGCAAGCCAAGCAAGCAAGCTAGCAAGCCAGCCAGACAGCCAGCCAGGCAACCAGCAACCGTACCACTGTACCACTGAAATTATTGCTGCCGTGGCGGGTCGGTGGTGATGGTTGGTGCTAGGATACCCAGAATGGGAAAGTGATATGTCTAGATGGCAGTGATCATAATAAATGTTCTACCATGGAAAAAGAAACAAAGTGATGTGAAATTCAAAAGTTGCAAAGAAAAACCTGCAACTTTGGCGATCCAGGTATGTATATATACATATGTACAGGTTGTCATTTGGATACATATTTTGTGGCTATTTATTTGCGCATATCCAACAACAACAGCAACAACAGCAACAACAACCATAACAACAATAAACACAATAACAACAACGATCACGAGAGCAAGCATCACAACAACAATCATCACAACCACAACAACAACAACAACCACCATCACAACAACAGCCATCGCAACAGCAAACATCACAAGAACAAACATCGCAACAACAAACATAACAAAGAAACAGCAACAAACATTACAACAACAGACAGCACAACAACAAACATAACAGCAACAAACGTAACAACAAATACAATAACATAGAAGGTTCCAGCTCCCAAATTCTACGAAGAGCACGCAAACTGAAAGGTTCCTGCGCGCGAGTGCGGCAAACAGCATGCAAAATAAAAAGTTCCAGCGCCATAATGCTGCAAATAGCATGCAACATGGAAGGTTCAGCTCCAAAATGCTGCAAATAGCACGCAAAATGAAAGGTTCCAGCTCCAAAATGTTGCAAATAGCATCCAGCATGGAAGGGAAGTGGCAGGATAGATGCAGGGGACGGAAAACAGAACAGATCAGGAAACAAATTCCCCGGGGCAGGAGAAAAAAATTCCCGGCGAGATTCGGCACCCCTCCTGTGCCATGGGGCACAGTAAGCTGTTAGTTTTAGACATGCATGTCCTGTTTGGTACAAAAATGTTTGCATTATTGTTGGGGTCAATGGTGTTTTGCATTGTTAATGCAAAACATGTGGAACTGCTGCGTCAATACGGGTTTGATCTAAGGGTTGAAAAGTCTTGCCTGTCAAGTTTGACTGGTATCTTGTTTATGACCCCCCCTTCCCCCCTGTTCCCCCCTCGCCCCTTGTTCCCTATGCATGCAACCCTCCCCTCCCCGCTCCCCCCTCCCCCCTTGTTCCCTATCCCCCCTCCCCCCCTGCCCTATATGCAACCCCCCCCCTCCCCCCTGTTCCCCCTCCCCCCTTGTTCCCTATATGCACCCCCCCCCCATGTTCCCCCCTCCCCCCCTTGTTCAGGTAAGTGCGCAAGTGAGTGAAATTTGGTGGTGAAGTGCGCAAGTGAGGGTAAGTGCGCAAGTGAGTGAAATCCTAAGTGCGCAAGTGAGGGCTTTGCCATCGAGGAGTATCACCGGTGATCAGTAATTACCGATGATCATCAACTATATACCATCTGGTTGTTTAACAGTTCGCCATGGAAAGATCCACCATGCTATTAAGAACGGTAAACCATCTATTTCGATTAGGGCCATCTATACCATGGCTATGTTAAATAACCAGAGGGTACTACCAAATAATTTTCAAATAAGATGAAAACCTCTCGAATTGCTGGAGATCCACAAGATTTCCTGGCATCCTTGCTCCAGGTGGCGGCGGCGGTGGCGGTGGTGGCGGTGGGGAGAACAGGCCAAAGGCGGCTTCTGAGTTGAGCCGCGTCGCAAACTTTTGAAAGGGCGTTGCTGACATCCCTATTTCCCGAAAATCACCTGTGTCTGAAAATAGTGTACCCCTAAACCCAATGGTTAATGATCACTATCCCTATTAAATGGCTATAATTGGGAATATACCCTATTTTCAGACAAACCCACCTAGTTTTCCATGTTCAGCTCCAGAAAGCCATCAATGAAACATGAAACCACCCGATGTTTCTCGAAATGATTCACCAGAATCACAGATTTGAAGTGTTTTTCTTTAATCTGACGGCCGAAATCACATGACCTCCCATTTCTACATAAATATTCCTCGCCTTAGCCTTTGCAGCTTCATCCAACAATACTTCGACACAGCGAAGCAAACCTGGAAACAAAACGGCCACATCCTGGAATTGCGAAGAAATATCTTTGAGCTTTGAAAACAAATGTGTGAAATAATATATATGTAAATATATGTAACATGTATATTATCACATGTATAGTTGACAATCTGTTGAAGTTCCCAAAGGGACAATCTCAGATTGGTAATTCACTTTGCACTTCGAGACAGTTTTCAGCCATTTCTAGCAATTTCTTCGAGAAGAAAGCCATTGGCCAAGCATGTCGACTATGATGTGCCGCTGGCTCTGGCTATCTCTGGTGACTGTGGGGCAGCCCAGCTACAGGACATACTCATTGGGATTTGACCCACACGATGATCCATTTTGTTCATCTAGGCAATTCTTTGATTTTTCTTTAGAATTTGTTGCTATGTTTGTTGCTTACTGTGTTTGATTGCTTTGATATCTCCAGTGTTGCCGCAAGAGCAGTCTCAGTGAGATTTGCATGGTCCGTTGAGGGATGTTGGACAGCGAATCCTGGGGTATTTAACATATCCCCAATGTCCAATCACAATGAATTTTTGATTGGATTCAAGACTGGAGGTTTCCTAAAATATGGTGACCCCTACATACTCCTGAAAATTGGACTGTTTCAGTATATTTGTGTATATTTAGTACTAAACCCTATGGTTGGTGAGGGTACCCCATGGTACCCCCTCATTTTGGTACCCACATCCATCATCACAGGTGCTGGTGACTGGTGAGAACCACTCCCTTCGAGGAACACCAAGCAGCAATGAGACGCAAGGACGGCGCGGTCAGGGCTCCCTACCAAGGAATGTGGGGATCTAATCAACCATCAAAGGCAACCATTTTTGAGATTCTGAGGATTTTGGGCTTTACTCATGTTTATTCATTTTAAGAATCCCCCAGATATACAAGGTAGGCAATAAACATGATGTGGTCGGCAATGAAAAACTGTGAGCCATATGAGTGGGACGTGTTCACGCTTTGGAGTTGGATGAGCCTCTTGATCGTTGTCCCATCCTTGGTCCTCGTATTTCTGGATGCATATGCTGGGCAAAGGGCAAACTTTTTCCCACGGTCCCCCATGGTTCACAACCAATAGCTTCAATAGATGCTTGGTCAGGGTATGTCAGGGTTTTTATCAACCCTGTTTTTTTTCCAGGTTTTTTTCTCACATTCGATTACAAGAGATTGGAGGTTTCTATGGGGAGCCACAAGGAGTCATTGTCTCCAGCTTGATGCGGTCGTCGCCTCCTTCGAAGAGTTTGGCGACCGCGCAGGGCCCGCAGGGCCCGGAGGGCCGGCGTACTCGGGATTTTTGGAAGACCAGTGGCTTGGATGATGGAGGGCTAGGCCCAAACCCAGTTTTTGCCCAAAAAAACACACTGCCAGAGACTGGAAAAAATCATGGGAACTTTAGATGAAAACCACATAAAACCACAAAAATATGCAACTCTGTGATGCTATGAGGCGTGTTTTCTTCCCCAAGCTCAGTGTTCACACATGTGGGTTGGTAGTTACATGGATTGATGATGTTTGTTGGTGCTTAAACGGAATTTTACCATGCAGACTCATTGCATGAGAGGCTGCATTGCCGCGGGGTAACTGGACTGATCTCCCATTGACTTGACCATAGGGACAATGGTGACGAAGTTGTCAGATAAATCCAAATGAGAACATTGACATTTCGACATTTCTGGAGTATGGATATGTTGAACATACCTTTTTAGGGTTGCTGATATTCCATTCCCATCCATCTCCCGAATCTCCCGAAGCTTCGAGTTGAGGCCAATTCGAGGAACTGGAAAGGCTTCATCTTCATCTCAATGCCAAAGGGGTGCGCCATCGGGGGATGTGGCCAGGGCATCCGAATGGCGCCGCAAGATCTGTTGAAGACTTTGGACATATCTTTGTTTACTATTATATATACTATTATACTATATACATAATAATATCATATGTTACTCCATATTATACATATGATACTCTATATTATACACATGATACTCTATTATACATACATTACACACATATATATACATACATACTATTCTATGCATATATATATATTGAACATACCGTGTGGTTTCAAACAGGTGTGATTTTCCAGCCTGTTTGGCATGATCACGACTGAATCAGGTCTTGTCCCGTTGTGAGCTGTCTCGAATATTTTTTGTGTCGTGTCACCTTGGGCAAAAAGCCATCCAACTAACATAGCGAACTGGAAAATCACCACATTTTTCATGGGTAAATCCACTATTTCGACTGGGCCATTTTCAATATGTAAACGTTTACCAGAGGGCAACTAACATAGCGAACTGGACGTTCACCACGAAGCCACCATGGGATCATTTTCCGAGGTTTCCCCATGAGGTAAAATTCTCCACATCAGCGAAGGAAGTGGAGCTGGACAAGGAAAACCTGGCACAAGAATCACCGTTGGTGATGCTCGGAACAAACAAAGGGTTGGCTTGATAGAAACAAAAACCACAGGAAACCATAGGTTTTCTGCTCCATATGTTTACGAACTCTTTATATTATATATAATGTACATATTATATATATATTGAATATATTTTATTCGTAAATAACTATGTTATATATAGTTGTTTACTGCGAAACTTCCCTTGAACGAATTATGTGATGATCGTCAACTTGTCCATGGTCATCCCGAGTGGCAAACCAAAAATAACTGGAGATATCTACGGATTGAACCAAGGCGTATCTCATATATTAATTTACTTAGGTACATGCAGTAAACATAACATCAACTTTATCAACTTGGTTTTCATGTATATATATATACATGTATACCTTTCAGTACAGTTCTATTACACTGACTATGCATTTGGCCGGTTTCGCCGGAAAGTATCAAAGCTCCTGGCCACCCAAAAAAAATGATGGATGAACATCATCGTCGTCGTCGTACTTTTCACTATTCAATGGCCAACAAGGGTGATATATCCTGTACGATCACCAGGGATTTTCACGAAATTGTGGGAAAATATGGGTATGGGTCAATACCTATAGATACATTTTTAGTGGGATGAACATCCATTTACCAGCTATTTTGGGCTTCACTAGGTACCAGGGTTTTGACCCATCCCCATATCCCAGGATCGTACTTTTCACTATTCAAATTATTCAATTAATATCGAACTTCCTTGTGACAAGTCCTCGCTTTTTGGTGGCATCTGGAGATCTCGCTGAATGGCATGACTTTCCAGATCTTTATAAAGGGGATTGGGAAAGACATGGAAAAACACATGAAAAAACACAAAGTCAGATAACCCGCATGAATTGTAATTGAATTATCATTTTCCATCATTTTTCAAATGTTGAAAATAAAAAAGGGGGAAATGATGAGAAACCACTTTCAAAATTCCGGGAGAAGCCATCCTGAAATTCAATGGTGTATCATCGTTCCCCCCATCATTCAATGGTATGATTTGGGGGCAAAAACCCTTTTGCGGACACATTCGTATTAATTTTGAAAAGAAGAGACGTGGCATGAGATTATTTTTTTCCAATGGTGTGACTTGTAAAGTGGGATGAGGTCAATCATCCATTAAACACCTTTCCAGCCACTGAATTTCGGTCTGTGTGTCTCACCGCAGTGCCATTTGAGGAACAGAAGTCATTCCACCACGAACGACACGAAGCTCAGCAGCGTCTGGAAGAACCTGACGCTGCGAAGCAGTGGCGATGAGGACAACAGATGGCCACTTGGTGTACCATCCCTGGTGGATGGTAAGTTACCCGGCCTGGTAAACAGTCCCAAAAAACGAGTCGGACAGATCCACCATCTTCTAGCTGGGTAAATCCACTATTTAACTATCACCATTTTCCATAGCTATGCAACAAATTACCAGAGGGTATGACGGGTTCGATGGTGGTTTAGTGGACATTGTCATGTTTGTTGGCAACCATCAATGACTCGGTTGGGGATGATAGAATAGGGATAACCACCTTCTGGTACCCTCTGGTGATGTAAAAAAAAGCTATGGAAAACAACATGTTTGATAGATAAACCATCAAACCGAATGGGCCCATTGTTAAATCACTAAAGGGCAATCAAACATATGCTGCAAAAAATCACCATTTCGCCAGATGATTTTCTTGGTAAACTCCAAATTCTTGCTAGTTAAAACCCAGCCATGTTTGTGGATGAATTATTCCACATAAAATGGTCAGATCACTTTATTTTGCCTAGTAAAACCTCCATTTTTTGCCAGTTCCACCAGTTTTGCTCGTCAATACCCTCTGGTTAATTTGTTACATAGCTATTGAACATGGCGATTTATTTATAGTGGATTTACCCAGCTAGAAGATGGTGGATCTGTCCGACTCGTTTTTTGGGACTTCCTCCATGGCTCAGGTGCCACTGGTGCCACCGTCGTCGCAGGGGTTACGGCAGCCATGGTCAGGGCAACCGGCGCAGAGGCGCACGGCGGCGGCAGCCGGGGGACTCGAGGCGAAGGCACGGTACCGTGGGATCCGTGGGATGTGTTGGTGTCTTCAACTTACCCTTGCAAGGGATGTTTTTCCCAGATTTTTCAAGGGATTTGATGATTTGTTTCTTCTTTAATTCGTGGGATTTGATGGGATTTGACGTTTTTTTTTCTAAGATTTAACGGGATTTGATGTTGTTTTTCCTAGGATTTAAGCGGATTTGATGTTGTTTTTTCTGGGATTTAAGGGGATTATATAATCCATACATCGTTGGTGTCATTAAGCGTGACTGGCTGGGCAATCCCCTTTGTTAGAGGACAATCAAGTGGGAAAAACACCTATAAGCCTATAAGTGAGGGATTTTCTGGTGAACCCTGCTGGTTTGGGAGAAATTTTCAAGTGGTTCAACTGGGAGTATCACCTGGAAATCTCTGGAAATTCACATGTTTGGCTGGTGGGTATTTCACCAACAATCATAGGGAGTCTATGATATTTAACATGAGTTTAAACCATCCAAAATGGGGATACAATGGATATACAATCAATGAACATGTCCAATTTGGGAGGATGATCCAGCTTATATAATTAACGGGTTTGAACACAATGATTTTGAGGTATTTATATATATATATATCATTATTTAGCGGGGTTTGTAGTTTTTTTTGGGTATAATACTGGTTGATAACAGTACGTAACAATATTGATAATAGTAGTAAGAGTAATGATAGTTCTTATAGTAGAAATAGTGATGTGTGATCGTTTGTTGGTTGTTGTAACCACCCAAAAAATGCTGAATTTTGGAACAACTCAAATTTTAAATAGTGATCTATATATAAATAATTCTATAATTATAAATGGTTGGTACATAGATTGTATAAATTTATTTTGGTGAACAATTGATGAACTCTGATTGGTGACTGGGTGATTTTTCAGCTTTCTGATGGAGGAATCTACCCTGCCAATAGTCATGTCCCGGAGTATGTAACACCAGCGGCATCGCCAAGCAAAAATATCATCAGTAGATTCTCAATGTACACTATTTACCAAGTGATGTCATGAATCGGACGTCTGAATGTCAAATTGAGTCCCCCCAAAAAAACACGGGGCATTTTCCATCGTTTTCCTGTGGGATGACCCAGTGTTTCAAACCCCATGACCGCCATGTTTCTTCAAAGAAGGCATGAGGCAAACATAGAAAAGACAAAGGATGATCTGGAAAAAAATATAGGAACAAACATATTTGATTCGGGATACAACGATGTAAGGATACAATCGCCAAAGCATCATCTTTTTTCGAGGAAAAGAGAAGGGACTTAAACAATGGTAAAATCAAACGACGGAGCCACGTGCCGATGCGATTCCACAATTTGTAAAACTGCAACTGGCTGCTCAGTCGCTCTACTTCTAAGTAAGAATTTGGTTTTGTCTAAACATAGTGCAAACATGTGATGGTTTATCATCACTTTGCCTTTGAAAATGCAGATCGACTGAGGATAATGGAGCGCTCCCATTTTCAGACCTACCTATCATATCAAGTTGGTTGGTTAGTTCAAAACTATTAAACACACATATCCCATTAAAACATATTAAAACCATTATATCATATTATATACCCAGTATTGACATGACGATAATATGTTTCTTGGTTATATCTCAGGGGTTGGTCAATTTGTTGGTTTTTGCATGTTAAAAAACATCCTGAAAACCGGTAGATGTTGAGGATTATCTCCATGGAAATCCCATGGAAATCCCAATAGCTACTAGCCAGGCTAGCCATTAAAAAAAACAAAAACAACAAATCCCATGATAATCCCATTATTATAGTACTCCATCATTAATCCATCATACCCTCTGATAAATTAACTTGTTGACCCTGAAAATTACCAATTTATAGTGGTTTCACTAAGTCTTCCCACCCCTTACTGCCAGGGTCTATGTTAATTTACCAGAGGGTAACTATTCATTATAACCCATTGGATCCCCTGAAATCCCATTTTTTTTCTCCGTAGAGAAACCGGAGAGGCGAAGCCGACGTCGCTGGGAATCGCCCAGAAGGCCGTGGCGGTCATTCAGGGTTTGACTGGTCGTTGGTCATCGAACTAGTCTGACTGGTGGTTTGGAACTATGGAATTTTATGAATTTCCATATATTGGGAATGTCATCATCCCAACTGACAAACTCATATTGTTTAGAGGGGTAGGTATACCACCAACCAGTAGTTCATGGATATGTTTGCTTTATGGAATTTACCAGCTATTTTAAAAGCGTCACTAGGTCTCAGGGTTTTGACCCATCGCCATACGGATCCTTATGGGCTTTATAAAGGAACAAACATCACAACACACATCACTGGTGCACCACATGTTCAACTCTTGCCCTTGCCTTGCTGTCCTTGAGGCTGCTGGGGGGGCTGATACTCGTACTTTACAGTATGCTCTTGTTCTCTAATGTTATATATATAAAATCTAGAATCATATTAGAGAAAAGCATACTTTAAAGTATATCTAATGTTCATATGATAAGATCATATATATATATATCATATATCATGCTATCATGACGGGATGTATGCGTATGGATTCAGTCCGTGCTACCGCTTGTACCGAAGTTTAGGCCACCTTGGCCTGCATCGTCCACGTCCCACCGTTGAAAACATGCCCTATTTCACCCCTCGATAGTGAGCATCCATAAGCAACCTGGTAAAACGGGTCGTTGAGACTGAGATTTTCCGGGTCATTCTGAAGGTTTGCAATTCTTGATCGAAACAAACAAAGTATGCTCTAAATCAAAGCCTTTCCGCAGAGAGCTCTTTTGAATATTGCTTTTCCACGCAGAACCACATGTTTTATCAACAACAAGGCCAGAAGCACCAGCGACTGCCTGTATGCAACTGACATTTATGGTAGAGTCCGATGCGTATTTGTTGGTTAGACATCCGGGTTGTTTCTTTGTTGCAGTTGCAAGTCATATATTATGAAGGATAAGTTATACCCCCTTTCATAATCATAATATGTAACGTCGATAATAGATGATAATAGCATATCTATCTCAGTCATCCTGGAATAGATAGAATATGGACATTTCAAATAATCCTCTCCAAAATGGGAATATGTTTGACATGTTCATTTTCTATCTACTTCAAAATGATTCAAAATGACCATATATATATATAATGTGGGTTTGTCTAAAAATGGAAAAAAAACTCATTTTCAGACAGACCCACATAGAACTAAACAATAGCAATACAAAAAATGGTGATATACTAATAACAATCAACAATAACAAACGATAATGATGATCATCATTCATATGATTATCCTTTCATATCATATCATTGTCCTTTCATATCCTTTCAACTCATATCATATCATATCATATCATATCATATCATATCATATACTAATAATCACTAAGAATCACTAATAATCACTAATAACCGCTAATCATCACTAATCATCACCAATCATCACTAATAATCACTGATCATCACTGATCATCACTGATCATCACTGATATGAATGGGATATGATATGCATGGAATATCAATGTTCGTGACATCTCCCATTCATATCCCAGGAGAACCAGCTGGCAGAGCTCTCCCCGGAGACGCCGCAACGCGCCCAAGCCGCCCGCGCCGGCGCCGGTGCCGTGGAAGCCGACGCCATGGGTGGGGCCTATCCCAGCGACCTGGCGATTCCATGGTACCCCTGGCTGGATGGTTGGGAAAAATCCTATGGAAAAAATGGTGAACTGGGGTAATTAGGCCTCTTTTAGGAAAGCAACATATGAAGAAATGCAGGTTTTTACTGGGCAACATGAAGGTTTGATTGGAAAAATGGATGGTTTTTGACTGGAACATATCAAGACATATAAAGACATTTGACCAACATGCGGAGCAAAGGTAAGTTGCCAACCGAAATGGCTTTGCTAGCAAGAAAAAATGTTTTCACATTAGTTTCCCAAGCAGAATTGGGATTTTCTTTAATGCAACAAAAATACGGGTTTGTCTGAACAGAGTGTACCCCTACATCATCTGCATTATCCCTGTGAATTTACCCAACAGATTGGGCAATTGAGGGTGTCAGCTGAAAAAAATGGAGAGTCTTTCTACAAGGGTTTAACAAACAAACATTGAGTGTAAGACTAAGTGCAAAAAATGAATGGGATGTTCCAGACTGATTTGTACCAATTGATGTTTGTTGAGTAAACCAAACATATATATATCCCATTGATTCATTGATATTCAACCAAAGTGATTCTCTTTGACTCCATGGAAACTTTGGCATCCAGCTGGGCACTGCGTTGACCTCAGAAACGTTCTGCCTTTCGATGTTTCACCATGGCATCACGGCCCTGCGCAAAAACACACCATGGCGTTGGTGGTTGCTTAAAGATGTTAACAATAATGTATACCCTCTGGTAAATAAACATAGACCCTGAAAATAGCCAATTTTTGATGGAAACTAGTCTTCCAATCCCTATCTGCCAGGGTCTATGTTAATTTACCAGAGGGTAACTGTCAATTCATACCAGTTCATATCATAGAAATTCATATGGGGGTTTCTTAAAATGGGGGGATCCCCAAGTCATCGTGGGTTTCAATACTGAAATGGTTTAGTGACCTGGATGATTATTTTTGGTACCTCCATGACTTAGGAAACCTCCTTATGGCTATGAGTCAAAACCCTGGTACCCAAACGGTACCCTAAGTCATAGCTGGTTAATGGATGGTTATTTGGTTATTCCCCAAAATATGGTGAATTGATAGGTTTTGACCCATCCCCATATCATACTGTGGATGGTTGCGAAATCCGATAAACCAGTTGATAGATGGTAAACATCCCATTATTTATAGCTTTTCAACCATCTATCAACTGGTTTAAAACATGGCCAAAACAGTAACCCATCCACAGTTTATCCACGTGGTAAAAGAGTTTTTGTAGTTTTTCTGTATCGGATACTGTGTTTCAGCTTTTCCATCCACAGTATCAATGGGAATTTCAGGATCCTAAAATGGAGGTACCTACCATATATAAGGCCTATTTTTCAGGCCTAAATTTCAGAGAATCTCCCTAGAAAATATGGCCAGAAATATGGTACTTACTAACGTACCTCCATCAATTGGATCCTGAAGATCTCCCATTGACAGTATCATGGCCAAAACAGTACCCTCCGGTAATTTAACATAGCTATTGAAAATTGCCATTTATAGTTGATTTACCCATTAATAATGGTGATTTTCTATAGCTACGTTAGTTTACCCTAGAGGGTAACCCATCATGGCATCATGGACTTTCCATGGCCAAAACGAGACCATGAAACAATTTTCTGAGGTGAGCCCGTCTGGAGGCTGCAGCTTGACCAGCTTGACATATCTCGGGATGCACAGCTGAGGGAAAGCCATGATCATAGTATTACCATAATGTACCATGATAGTAATATGGATACCCTCTGGTAAACTAACATAACTATGGGAAATCACCATTTTTAATGGGTAAATCCACTATAAATGGCAATTTTCAATAGCTATGTTAGTTTACCAGAGGGTAATAATATGGATACTATAAGAGTATTACCATGATAATATGGATAATAAGCATAACATATGATATCATCACCATTTCATTATCATATGATAATAGTATTGATAGTAAAGAAATAACCATAATCATATAGTTTAATGATAGTAATGATAACCATCACTAGTAATGATATTGATGTTGATTGGTTCCATTCAAAGAAAACATCTATAGCAACGAACAATGATTAGTGGCATATATTGGCACTATCCAACAATTTGTTTTTCACGTATAACCCATAGGGGGTACCTAGAACTATGAAAATCTTACCAGCAAACTCTGATGAGGGTTGTTTGATATTTATGTGTATCATTGTTTTTTTGTGATTTGGTTTTGCGGTGTTTGCAGGCCCAAGATTTTCCTAATCCTGAAATATGGGTATGAAATAGAGGCAGTCCTTCATGAATTCCAGGTGTCTTTTTTTTTCGACGTCCTATGAGAATGCCAATTGCACCTACCATTTGGGGATGGGCGGGTTTACCACATGAATGCCCGGGGGAACATGATAGAAAAGGAAACCATCATCCTTTGTCCCATACTTTTCGATCTTTTTGGGGACGAGTTACTCGAAATCTTCGACAAACAGAAGCATCTGCCACAAAGCGTTGGAGCGGGATCGCGTGAGATTTTCTCATGAGACAAGCAATCTTTGGATTCTGTATGACATTTCCATGAAGGTGTATACTGGCGTATAGCCTACGGCTGCATCTCTACTCCACGATACTTTCCAAGCTAGGCCGTTGGAGCACAGGCCCTGACTTCCAGGGTGAAGCCTCTGGACTTAGGTGAGAGCAATCGAATTCCTTTGGACAGCAAATGCACGGGTTGCCCTCCAAAGAAGGACAGCAAATGCTGTTTCCCAACAATTCTGTGGGCCTATTGGTGGGTGTAATGGTGCTATCCTACATAAGTTGAGATATAACCCTGTAACATCCTATAACTATGGTATACTATGGTTATATAATATACATATTTATATATATATATATATATCCAATTACGAATAGAACTGCGCCCCACGGGTTGACAAAAAAACAATCATCACAATCATCACAATCATCACAATCAGTGACGGTGGTCCAGAGTCAGAGAAAGCTGCTGCTCCAGATCCTGTGACGTCATGTGTGGTTAATATTCACAAGATTTCACAAGGATGGATATATTATATGATCACTTTGCTTGCAAAAGTGCGATCCGCATTATAGTTTCTTTTTCATGGGTTTGGCAGCAATGAGTTTGATGGTCACCTAGAAGATAACAGTTTGGAAAAACTATCCGTAAACTTCTAGTGCTGGCGAGTTTGCCATTCTGTATATCACCATATTTGTGTGGCTGAGAATGGGTCATTTACCTCAATTCATGGCAAATTTGATACGGAAAATAGTGAACCGTCGAATTTGGAGAACCACTCGTATTTGTTGATGCCCCATGATGGTCATTCCTGCTGCAGGAAGATAGAAACCATGCAACAAAATACAATAGCAGCCATTGTGCGAGAAATCCAAGATGAACAATCATTCTCTAAGTTTTTATTTGCAATGATATTTTGAAATACTTAAGACGTCTATCATGCTACCAGCAGGCTTCGAATATGCTCCACACAATGTGTCGGTGTGCACTAAGCAGCCTTAAAGAAACTTCAACCATGCTTCAACACCAACCTTGGAGAATTTGACATTTCTTCCGCAATGCTAATTGAATTGTTAGTGAAACAGGTTCGCGGCAGTCTTTTGAATCATCTAGTGACCATTGTTCACCATTTTTAATTAAACACTCTAAATTTGGCAAACATGCTGGGAGGGAAACGAGAGTTCACATGCAGTACCATCGCAACCTCCGCCAGAGTCTGTAATTCTGTACTTCCATCCCAAGTAGTTATTGCTGCTTTCTGTGGGTTCGCCTGAAAATAGGCTGCCCAGAAATTTCATGGTTTATCAGTTTATCACGGTGTATCATCAATTTTGAGAATGCGATTTGCAGAGGGGGTATACCCCACCATCGCCGGCAGGACGGGAAACTCTGTGCCAGCACCACTTGGTATGAGGACACCACCCGTGGCTCCTGTGGCTGTGGTGGCCGTGGCCACGTGGATCATGACTTTTGGACCTTGACGGACCCGCGGGATGGAGTTGGGTGGAAAATGAGGGATCATATGGGGGAGAATTTGGGGATTTCAAGATATTTAAACCATTTTAAAACATCTATGATTCTCCAATATATCGATTAATGAATCATTTTAAGGACATGAGATAATGCAGGGAGCGGTGTAAATCCCGTAAAACAATGATGTATTTGTGAGGATAATGGGCTTATTTCAGGGGATTTGCAACATCTATAATCCACAAAAAATGAGCTCGGTTTCCCCAAAAGTTAAAGTGGTAGATACCCAAAATGGTCACTTCAATGGGGAAGATTATGATCAATCGTGGGATTTTGGAGTACCATATTTTCAGAGAACAATTCTACAGACGCAGCCATTTTTGGTGGTAAATAGCTCTTCTGGAGCTATGCGTTGGGGTTTTTTATTATAGAAAAAGACTCCTCCAATTTTTTTTGCCACAAGCGGCACGATAAATTGGGAGCGGCAGGACACTAAAAGTCAGGACAGGACTCCATTGGGATTTATGAGGATCCACCGTTGATTCAGCAGCCTCATGGTTTCGAACATCATTGTATGGACCATTGTATGGAGCATGCAGATGCAAATATTTCTATAACTCTTTCAACTATTCCATATTTAGAACATCACGATATTATTATTGATTAATATAGCACCCCTCAAAAAACAAAAACCTTAGAGAATTCACTGAATTCTCATTAGAAATCATGGTAACTGTCACCTTTTCTATGTTTTTTTTCAAGGGTTACAACAACCAGCAGCGTCTCCAGTCTCTCCAGCACTCTCCACTGCCACCAACCGGGAAGGAGTATACGGCTGCCATGAACTGCGCGAATTTGGACAATGACCCGGACAAGAGTTGGTTCCTGGAGCATTGGGAAAGAAATACATAGCATTTAAACATGGGGAGAGAATGGGAGATAGGGCCGGGATATATGATGGGATATGATAATATATATATATATAGTTGTTTTTTTTGGTAAAGAATCAACCACCATGTAGAACACAGAAATTGTCTGAACATGGTGGGATCTACAGAAATGTATGGGCAATTTTCATGGGTGACATGATGATCAGCCATGGTTTCTGCCATCCAGTTGAGCCATTCAAGGGCACCCAGTTCCCAGTTGATTGGTTATGATATACCCTCTGGTTATTGGTTACATAGCCATGGTTTTTCGATGGCCCCAATCGAAATAGATGGTTTATCTATTCCAAATGGTGGATCTTTCCATCGCGAACTGTTAGTCATAACCAGATGGTATATGTATAATCACAGAGTATATACATATAACTACATCATGTATACCCTCCGGTAATTTAACATAGCTATTGAAAATGGCCATTTATAGTATTTATAGTTGATTTTCCCATTAAAAATGGTGACTTTCCATAGCTACGTTAGTTGACCAGAGGGTAACCATGGCTATGTTTAGAATGGTTTATGCCACCCGGTTTTTCAGGGATCCAGCCGCTGACCCCGCTGGCTTCCCAGGTGTCCACTGAACTGCGGTGAGTGCTACAAGCTGTGCACCACCGGCGGATCGACGCAGGGCCGCAAGCCAAAAGCAGGCGCAACAAGCGCCGGAAAGCGCAACCAATGGGCATGGTGGAATCGCATGGAATCGATGTGTTTTTTGTGTCACCAGTGTCACTTTGCCAGTTTCTAGAGGATTTTTAATGATTTTTAGATATGTAACTGGTGATTTTGTCTTGGTCACGACTGTCAAAGACGTCTATGATCTACCAGGTCCATAGCTGCCATAGCATGTTTTTGACGGAAATATGGTCCATGGATGGTTGTTGATCCCATTTTTTCAGTCACGCTGATCCATGGTCAGTAAACAGGTTCTTAGAAGGGCCCCATATGTGGCCCCATTTGGCACCATTTTGTTGATATGAAGGTTTCCTAAAAAAATGGGGGTACCCCCAGTTCTCAGCCAAGTCATTGGACCATTTGAGTATGGAACATGCATGGTTTTCCATGTGGATCCCCACTGAAATTTTCGCACCCCTCCTTTGAACGGATGTCATCCCCAAGGCCCCCCAGCCGCAAAAAGCCGTTTGTTTCGCCTGGTTGCGAAACAGGTGTTTGCCGGGTCTTCAAGATCACGAACCGTTGCGGGGACGGTGCGAAACCTTTCACAGTTGATTGCGATATGATGTTTTCTAATGGATGGATATATCATGATATATATCATAGTTACCCTCTGGTAATTTAACATAACTATTGAACATCACCATTTTTAATGGGTAAATCAACGAACTAAATGGCCATGTTCAATAGTTATGTTAGTTTACCAGAGGGTATATTGGGACACAATATGACATTTTGATATATATATATATATTATACTACATAGATATACGCATATATATATATACATATATATATATACATATATATATATATATATTAGTTATGCACAATGAACCATATGAGACTTGAATCTCGAATCTCGAGTCCATTGTCAAGTGCGTTCTCAACCATATAGATGATGGCTTTGTTTGAAGGGGGATGCGCAAAACATGCAACTTTAGTTGGGGACATGATGATCAGACACGGGATTTTTGGGCCAAATATAATATAAATATATATTTACATGTAAATCATCAGGTAGATGGGGGCGCTTTGTCTTTGTAATTTGATCGCAGATTGAGATGGGATGTTTCGTAAAAATCCATCGCTTTCTATTCGACTTCTTGTTTTGTCTCATCACCAGCTGTCTTGCAGTAGGGGAGAAGCCCAACAAAGAACTTGGGATGCCAGGATGACTTGGGTTTCTCTGGCCATCAAGTACTTTGAAGGGGAAAACATGGGAGAACATGGGAAAACATGGGAAAACAATCCAAAATCTAACGGGAAGCTCCAAAGGTTGTTGGATGAATCTTCACCTGAAACGGCCATTTTGCTTGGTGGGAGCGAAATTCGCGGGGTAGTTCTCCCCAGTTGTACTTGGAACAACCCATCCTCGTCAGGCTACGACGACCA
The DNA here is from genome assembly GCA_947184155.2 of Cladocopium goreaui. Lineage (NCBI taxonomy): Eukaryota > Dinophyceae > Suessiales > Symbiodiniaceae > Cladocopium > Cladocopium goreaui. The sequence goes on from CAMXCT020004423.1 coordinate 169,945, forward strand.
CACGCCTGACTGGTGCAGTCAACACATGTCGTGGCAGCAATGCCCATGGCTCAGCTAGTCGGTGACCAAACATCAAGTCACGTCTCAAAGGTTGGGCGAATTCGAAGCACATCATACCAGTCTTGTTTGGTGGTCACTTTTCCATGAGTTTTTGAGATTTTTCCATGCTTAAGGCAAGGCGGATCCCAACAAGTGTCGAAAGGTTGGAAATACCAATCAGCAGCTTGGCAAAAATGGTGTCGGAGTCAGTGGGTAGACTCGGGTAGACCTGTGAATGGTTGGTGAATTGTTTTCTTTTGAGCAATTTCATGAAGGAACGTTTGAATTCCCACTAGAAATCAGCGGCTTCAAACCAGCAATGATGGAGAAATGTCGTAATCTATCGACCAAAAGTAGAGATATTTTACCACAGCAAGAGTGTCAGCGCTTGTGGGCAAAGAAGTTGAAGGGTTCCATCTGAAGTGGTCACTTCTTGCTTGTAACCAACCAAAATCAACCAAAGTTTCCGCAACATCCACCGTTGGCAAGGTTTGGTTATCCAGCACATTTCGACCTGCAGGACGAAGTTGTTTCTCGCTCGTATCTTATATTGTTATTCATACATTGTTTGCACGTAACTTCAGATGATCAGGCTGTATAGCACCCATGGATAGCATGGATTATTCACAGAAAGGACAGACGTTCCAAGCGGCGACCAAGTTACATCACTAGATTTCCTGCGTTGACATGGGAGACTGCGCCTTCAATTTCCTGTTGTGCAAACACTTTGAACCATTGAAACGCAACCTAAATGCAGCATGATCCTGGAAGCTAGCCTAGAATTGGTGCCAGAACACGTTTACAGTATACAAAACATCAAAGGGATGACTAAAATGGATGACTTCCTAGATCCTGCGTTTACATGCGGGGAATGCGCGTTCAAGGGACGCAGAGGGACATTGTCCCCTTCCGGCGACAGGACTACCACCGGCAGATCACCAGCAATACCACCGGATTGGATTGGGACAATGCAGAAGTGACCTTTGAGAAGGCCCAAAACATCCATGGTGGATCAACTTGTGATGATTATATATTATCACTGTCACTAGTGCCAATCATATCAATACTCGTTTTTCCTCTATAGCTCATTGACTCACATGAGCTAGTATATAAACCATGATAATCCATGATATAACCCAACAAGCACCCATCATTATTCGTGTTCTCATGTTTTTGGTTCTTGGTGTTTTGTTGTTATCAATAGAGGTCATGACCTTCTGTTTTTGCATGGCTCAGCCTGGGCCATTGGGTCGGGTGATGGATTTTCCAGCAAACCATGTTTGATGATCAGAGGGTTTCATTATTGGTGCTGATGGTTATTACATCTTATGTCATTACAATACATCCACGGCTATTGTTGGGTGAAACCTGGTTCATTGCTTGAAGCAGTGACATCTCTGATGATTATTGTTTGCTATATGATATGTTGCTTTGCTACTTCGCACATGGGCATAGCTCCAAAAAGTGTTGCACCCCCAAGACGAACGCTGTAGTACCGTGAGAGTTGGAGCGAAGGGTTGCTGCTTAGAATCGTAGACCGCCCTGAATTCAGCTGATTGTATTATGTCATATGTATTCAAATGTCATGTACTATATTCACGGTTGGATTACTGGTGGCTGCATCCGAAACCAGTTTTATCAATAACAAGAATCTGGTTGGTGGTTTGGAACATGTTATATTTTTCCATACATTGGGAACAATAGTCCCATTTGACGAAGTCCATCATTTTTCAGGGGGGTAGGTTGAAACCACCAACCAGATATATTTCATATGCCCACTATCCCATGGGATACTAAAAAAAAGTGATTACCGCTTCCACCAAAATTCAACAGATCAAACATGATCAACCAACCTTATCAACAACCAGTTTTCCTCATTTTACCAGCGAAACCTAGGAATCTCATTTTCCCTAGGAATTTGCCTCGGTTTAAATCTTTTGCAGCTGCGTTCGTGTTTTTGGACCCCCCATGGATTCCTGCTTGGATTCCATTGGATCCCCTGCTGATTTCCTGCTAAACGCCACGTTGATTTCTATTAATTTCTATGAAATCATATGGTTTATTCTTTCCATTAAATGAAAGCAACTATAGTAACTACTAATGTTTTTTGAATATTTTTGGCATGGTCCAATAAACTATATATATATACATATTATAACTATTATTTTCTGAGTGCTCTGTTGAGTATCTGTTTTCCGGATGTTTTATTTTGTTTCTGTGTTGTTTTTCTGATATGTTTTTATTTTGTGTTTCAGTTTGTCTTCCCCTTGATTTTGGAGTTCAGGAATTCGTTTCACAAATATAGATAGTTATACATGTGTATACATACAGTACATAACTCGTTGGTGGTTTGGGACATGAATTTTCTTTTCCCATATATTGGGAATTTCATCATCCCAACTGACGAAGTCATATTTTTCAGAGGGGTAGGTCAACCACCAACCAGATAGTGTTATAAGTTATATTGTTTATTGGATTTCTTGGGTCACCCCCACAAGATGGTGCCCCGTAGTTATAAGTTGGTTTATAAATCCCATTAACTATAGTTATATCTACCATAAACCATAGAATTCAGCCACTTATAAGGCAACTTAGATATCTTGGGGGCCCCATCCTGCAGTGTCCATTTGTTGCTTCCATAATGCCATTGCGAGGTCTCGTGCGGTCAATGGCATGGACCCCAGGACGTGCAATGCGAAGGCTGCAGCAGGTGGGGAGAACGAACACAGAGGCAAAACATGTGAGCAGTATAAACTGTTGATAATGGATAACAATGGATAACAATGGATAACAATGGATAACAATGGATAACAATGGATAACAATGGATAACAATGGATAACAATGGACGACAGTGGATAACAATGGATAATAATGGCTAGTAATGATGATTAATAGTGGTTAAGAGTGCTTCGTTACTATTCGAAGCCCCTGGTTGGTTGACGATTAGTTCGGAGACTATACAAACGAATACATTGGGGATTATGACAATCCATTCGGGGAAGGGTACTGTATGAAATGGTCAAAGCTTGGATTCTACACTTGCAGTGGGAGATGCTCGTACCACAAAAACAAAGTTGAATGACAATGGCCAATAGAAGGATTCCCAAAAACAATGGTATAACCATACCTCATATATCATAACTGGTTGGTGGTTTGGAACATGTTTTTATGAATTTTCATATATTGGGAATTTCATCATCCCAACTGACGAACTCATTTTTTTCAGAGGCATAGGTTGAAACCACCAACCAGAGTATTAACCATCATTAACCATATATTAACCATATATTAAGAGTATATTACCAACCAATGGTAGGTTGAAATCACCAACCAGATAATTTGACCATTGCCATGGTGATCCAAGTTGATCCAGCCCCCAAAATTGGAGATCAATGGACGAAGCGTTTGTTCATTGAAGCAGCAGAACGAGGGAGCTGAACAATGCTGAACATAATCAAGATTGAATCGCAAAGTTTGGTGAACCAAATTGTCAATGGATTGGTTTAAGGGGAAATTTATAGGAAACCACCATATCTAATGGTAAAAACCATGGTTTCCTGTAGATTTTCCCTTAAACCAATCCATTGAAACTGAAGATTCTCATCGAAGAAATGGTGTTTTTTTTGGGTGAAAAAAAATCACGAAGAAATCTGATGGGATTCTGATCAAAGTCATTGGGACCATCGCCATGGAGGATCGTTTTGTTCACTTCGGCGCCTTTTTTTGGGAGACTTTTTTCAAAAAATCTCCGCAAGTGATAGATTCTAATAGATGATTTATGACATAATTTATGATGATGTGCCCATTTAAAATGATTTACCCTTGGAAGACTTTCAATTCCCCGGTTTTTTGGAGGGGCCAATGACCTTCCAGGTCATTGGACAGCCAATTGTCATGAGCAAATTGAACGTATTGAACGGTAGGGTATGACTATGACCAACACAGCATTGCTAGGTCTGCTAGGTCCAAGCGTACAGGGGCCGAAAAAGATTGGTAAGTCGGTTTACAAGTTTGCAACTATTTATATCATTTATATCTATTTACAACTACTTCAGCTTATGGAGGAGACATCAACAGTTGGATGGGTTTATAAACCAGTCTGAAACCGGGGGAGCGGCTTGAAGGCTTCGAAGCTCCAGAAGTAGAACCATCGTCCCAGAGAAGTGTTGTTGGGGTTGCTAGTGAATTGCTATCTCAAAAAAAGTGGTGACTGTCTGTTTACTCCCCAAAAAACATAGAAGGGTCCAGTCTGCATGTGGTACAGCACTCTCTTACCTCATTTCCAGTTCACTTTTCATTAGTCATAGCGCATAGCCTCCAGTAATTTGTTACAGTTTGCTATTGTTTCAATGGCCCTAATCGAAATCGTGGATTTACCCATATTTACCCATTGAAATCGCATGGTGAGTTTCCAACGTTTTTTGTAAACGTTTGGCCGAGGCCGGCCAGGTAGATTCAAAGCCATAAACCGCTCGTTATCGTCATGGCGTCATCTCCAACAAGATGGACCAAATCCAACAGATGATTTGGTGGTGATGATGATGATATCTGTACGGCTAGGATGGTGGCTATTTTTATGGTTGATGATGATGATGATGATGATGATGGTGATATCTTTCTTGGGCTTGGGGGTATAGCCACATTGACATTCTCTTTGCGAATGGTGATGATGGTCACAATTTTCAGCAGCGACGGGGCAGGTGACCCTGTGATGAGTCGGATCTTTTGCAGGTTCCATTGGGAGCAGCAGCGGGAAACTGTGACCATCTGTGACCAGTGCAAAAAAGCTGGGCGTCTTGACACCCATGGAATATGCAGCTTGTCACATCCAAAAAACGACGCGGAATTTCTGTGAATAAACCACCCCATTGCAATGTAAGTTGCTGTACATGTAAACAGCAATTCATCTGCATCTGCGCTTGAAGAGTTTTCTTGTTGCCGCAGTAGACTAGAGGATGGCATGTTTTCTTAGCAATCAAGAGGGAATGCGAATCAGAGTAGCAGGGTGAACCAAATCATACCAAATCAGTTTTGAAGCTTTTCAGTGATGCCATCCCCTCATCTGAAAAAATCCAAGGCATTTCACCCGCGTTTCGTTTTTGTTGTATCAGCCGATGGAAGTAGATTGTCAGCCGATGGAAGTTCCTATCCTTTAGCAGTAAATCCCATAAATTCGATGGGGTAAATCATGGTAGATCCAATCTTACCTTTTTTTTTGTTGGTTGAAATATATATATATATGAATAACATATAAAGTATACAATATACCTATACATGAATATCTATACATGATTATATAATATACCCACTATCCCGGCTGGGATACTTAAAAAGTGAAGAGCTTCCACCAAAATCCAACAGATCAACAGCTGTCAGCATCGGCTTCCCTTGAGTTGTTGAAAAAATCATCTTCCGAATTGGTGGGATGGTGATGGCAAAAAAACATGAGGATCGAGCTGAGAATCTGAGGTTAGGATTTTGTGTCAGCATTTCTCGAGCTGCTTTCAATGGAAGTGAATGCGCCACAGGGATTCACGGCGTCCACACTTGCAATGTTCAGCTACTTCCTCCTTCCACCACGGCATACAGAATACCGGGACCGCACAGGTTGTCGAATGCTGGTGGAATGTGGATAGAGGAACATGGTAAGGATTTAGTTGCACGGATCTCCTCAGTTCACCCGTTCTGGATGAACTTTGCACTTCTTGCAGGTGCTGTCCACCGGACCAGTCACATGTGTTGTGACTCCAATACCCCTATTTTTGGGCGGAGAATTCTGTCACCTTGCCTTGATGGGGGTGCACTGCTTTGCAGCCATGGGAGTGCCTTGCGTCAAGGGGACGCAAGGTGGGGGGAATTTCTCCAGTGCTGAATTCATGACAACTCATGGAAACGGATTTGGTTCAGGTGATTGCTCGCGCCTTGCTGCGTAATTATTGAAGCCCTTCCAACATATCGGGGGAGCCTCGGAATCATCTTGGAAGATGCTCGTTTGGAAACATCCATGAGTCATTCCCAACAGACTGGAGTTTCTGTCAAGAGTAAGACACCTATCACTTGTTTGAGGTTTGCCAATTTGCTCAACTTTGCCGGATTTTGCCCCTCTATCAAGACCGGAAGAAGAACTAAGATGACATCATATAAAACTGGAATAAGAACTGTATCCAATGGATAGGATGAAGCTAAGGAAATATGGGTATCCTACTCCATACTCCCCATTAAATGAGGAGCAAAGGAGCTATTGAGAGTTTCCCAGCCACATGAGTTTCCTGCAATCAGATCGCGGTGCAGTTCCAGTTCTAAGTGGCTAGAGGCCCCATATCCATATGCCGTTTATTCCCAACTTACGGGGGAAAACTACCATAGTTAGTGATAGTCGTACCCATTAAGAATCATTAAGAACCATTCTTAACCACTATTAACCAGTAATCATTATTAACATTCATTCACCATTGTTGACCCCGTTTTTAACTTCATTGTAATATGTTACAGTAATATCCATTTTCATAACAATTTTTATAAAACGAATCTGCAGAATTTCACCATCATCCCCATCATCCCTCATGGCTTCTAGCAGATAGCACCCTGTCGTACACTTTTGTACCACACGCAGTCACGCGGTCGGCAATGACGGTGGTGTCTAGAGGTGTTACGTCCTCGTCGCAGCCGCATGCAGCCGCTACATGTTTAAACCATGCGCAAAATGAGTGGCTTTTCTCAACAGACATCAGGATGTGAAAAATGATGTTCACATATGAAGATGATCATTGAATCCCATTAAATTCATATATATATATACATAGATCCCAATAATCTGTATAAATTCCATGACATCCCATTAAAAAAAGGACATATTGATCATACTGACTTTCTTGCTCTTCGATATTAGTGGTATTTGTTTCCCGATTCTCCAGGATGTGACACATGAACACCGTCACCGGTGGATTCTCCAGGGGATCAGACCGTGCCGCAACGCGGAGAGACATCGGTCGTGTTTGGGACTAATTCGACCATCTTTTAGCGGGGCGCGTTTAATGCTGGCTGCCAGTGCACAGGCACGGGTAACTGGATGCCCAAAAAAGTTTACAACTGCACACCGTTTGGAAACTTGAACGGTTGAATTTCAGCTTGCACGGAGGGTAGGTTTCAGATAATTCTTGCTGAATTGACGATGGGCAGGAAAACTTCATCAACGTTCAAACTTAACCTTACATATTTCATTGTACTCCTATGTGTTTCTTCATATTTTGTTGTCTACAGCCTCGGTCATTCTGAAACCATTTGAAACCTTCTCACCGTTTGTAGGAGAGCTCCAAAATCTTTGCGGTGTTCGGTCATACGTCTGCCGCGGGTATCAGCGATCTAGTCATGCACGGGTCGCTGGATTTGCATCGGTCCAATTCCACCCAAGATCACCGATATTGTTGGAACGGAGAGTAGCTACCGTCAATGAAACATGGCCCGGAAAATGTCCAGTAAATGATGTAAATGAACATTTAAATAGATGGAATGGGCCATGGGTGATTCTTCATTGTCATATATTGTCATGTTTGACTACCAGAGGCCGGATCTTCTTGTTTTTTGCGTCTAAGTCTAAGGTTTGCTACAGTCAACTGGTCATCTCTATGCTTCTATCCTTTAGCCTAAGAATCATGAACCTGTATCAGCAATTCGCGCAGAAAATCCATGTGTTCGCAGTTTTCCATCGGAGTGAATCCTTACCACTTGCCAGTTGACCATCGGACCATCGGCAAGTTTTCATTCAGTTTTTGCATAACTGGTTGGTGATTTGGAATATGGCTTTTATGAATTTCCATTCAGTTGAATGTCATCATCCCAACTGACGAAGTCAGTCATATTTTTCAGAGGGGTAGGTCAACCACCAAGCAGAAAATCTATCATATCCATCCATATCCCCATATGATTGATTAAATCTCAATTTAAATCATATTATAAATCCTCAAGCATCAATGGTTATAGTAAGTTATAGACATTGACCAACCAGATTTTATCAGTCGGTTTTTATCCATGGTTTTTCTCCAGGATCATCCAGGATCATCCAATCCTGGTTTGGTGCGGTCCTGGACCGGAGCCTACGGAACACATGCCTCGATGAATCGACCAAAAAAGCGACCGGAGACGTGGAAAATCCACAGAATTTTGAGCAGAATCTTCATGATACGATTGATATGTAGATATATGTAGCTCATGATCTTCCAGGTCTCTGTTGAACTTGTTGTTTTCGATGCATCTTTTTTGGGGTTGCTATATATTATTATATATATATAATATGATATAATATGTTATATGTATTCTGATGCTACATGTTTTTGTTTTTGCCCCTAAAGATTGCCAGTTTAAAGATCATCGTAGATTGTATGCAGTTTGAGTTTGGAATTAAAGGTCACTCTTTGCCGATGACCAATACTCCTGTGCTCGCCGCGAAGAATCTTAGAGTTTGAGTATTGGGATGATTGAAGTTTGGTTGTGTGTTTGTGTGGTTGTTTGTTTGTTTGTTTGTTTTAAATACTCTCTGGAAATTTCACATGTCTATACAAAATCCATCAGAATCTACCATTTGTAAGTGATTTCCATGCGTAGCTCTGTTCCCCTCTTCGGGCCATGGGAAAAACGCAATTTCTGGCAAGTGGGTTACAACCCACCAACAGATCATTTATCCCTTTCCGAAGTAGTTGACTAACTCCATGGCCCATCTAAGTACCCTCTGGTAATTTAACATAGCTATGGAAAATCACCATTTTTCATGGGAAAATCCACTATAAATGGCCATTTTCAATAGCTATGTTATTTTACCAGAGGGTATTGACTTTTGGTGATTTTCCGCGTTACTTGACCAGAGGGTAGTCCTCCATGCACCGCAGGAGCCAGGCCAAAACCGACGCGGACATGGTCCTCGTCGGCATGGACGTGGACGGCGCACGGGGGCCAACTGCATCGAAGTCAATTGGCAGCCGCCTGCGCAGGCCCTTGGAAAGCAGGGAGTTTTGGGCAAATTTACCCCAGGATCTCAGAAGATGTAGTGAAGCAATGAATTATAGTGGCTTAATGGTGATATCATCTGGTTTATTCGATGTTTTATTGAACCAATATGAAAACCAATAGTGTTCAAAACCCCTGTTGGTTGATGATTTTTTTGGGGATTATACCACCCAATATATTGAGGATTATAGTCATCCAATACAGGAATCCCTATAAATCAACCAGTATAATGGAATGATAGATGGATTTTGAACACTGCTCACATGTGTAAAAACCACGGCCAGGATCTCAGAAGAGATACTGAAGCAATGAATTATAGAGGCTTAATGGTGGTATCATATGGTTTATTCAATTTATTCGATGTTTTATTGAGCCAATATGAAAAATCAAGAATGGTGGTATCATATGGTTTAGATATTTTTAGATATTTGATGGGACTTCAAATCAAGTTGATAATGTCAACCCTGGATCAATAAACCCCAAACGGCTGTTTAATTGGGAAGGTAGCATTTAAATCATTCAAGTATCAAATCATGACTATTGGGGGAATACCACCCTAATTAATAAACCATGGTTTATGAATCCGGGGTTGACATTATGATGTTTGTGGGTGTGTCTGAAGGGGACTTGATCCCCTGAAGCCAGGCCCCACAGGGCGTGACACCCAAATCCGCACCGCAGGAAGGCCCAGAGCATAGGAAGACCTCACTTAAAGAACTCAGAATAAAATGATGGTATGTACCCTTTGGTAAACATACAAAAAACTATGGAAAATCACCATTTCTAAATATGTTTAATGGGTAAATCAACTATTTCTATGGTCATTTTCAATAGCAAAGTGTTAGTTTGCCAGAGGGTAAGGGAAACATTGGGAAACCATCTGCAAAACAGTAAATTTGTCAGATGAGGACTGATTGCAATTATATAGATCGACTAGCAGATCAACAGCTCAACAGCTATGCCACGTGCTGAACATATGGAGGTTTCCAAAGTCATAGGGGCTAATTTCGAAATTTTATCCATTGAATTTCTGGATTTTCCATAATATAAATATATATGGCTATGGATCAATACCTATATACATACCATTTTTAGGGGGTTATTCACATCCATAAATCCCAGCTATTTTGATGTGAACTACAGGGGTACTATTGGTTTTGACACACTGCCATATAATTATATATGTTTATTTTATGGAAAATTCCACTAAAAATGGTATTAATAGGTATTGACCCATACCCATATATATACTAAGACCATCCAGCTATTGGGGTACCCCTATGTTTTTGGAAACCCAAACCGCAGTCGAGTTGATCCGATTTCTTAGGCCGCGAAAGCCTTCGTTGTCGCCCTCGCCCATTGGTCCTGGGGGACGAGGTGGACGAAGATGTGGGTAGCCTCCAATGTTTACCCTCTGGTAATTTAACGTAGCTATCGAAAATGACCATTAATAGTGGATTTTCCCATTAAAAATGGTGATTTTCCATAGCTATGTTAAATTACCAGAGGGTAGGTTCGTGGAGTTTTTACCCACCGTGAAGATAGATCATTTTCCCATATTTTCCCTGTGTTGACTGTGTTGATTCAAGGGTTTTCCACATCTAAAATTGTTAGTTGACCCCGAAATCGGGTCGAAGTTTGGATAAGTTTGGAGCTTTGTCTCAATTTGTTTCATGACCCAAGTACCCCAAAGTCAAAGCTATGCGAGAGCCATTTGGGTACTCGCACCTTGCTACTGAAAATCCTCGAGAATTTGATGACTGAAATGAACACAGAGTCTGTAGATGGCAGTCTGAAAGTTTTATTTTCATAGCAAAATGTAGAGCCGACATTCTTGTTTATTCTTGTACCCCCCAGCAATCAAACTGGCAATGGGAAATCCCGGAACAACGGAGTTTTTTTCTTAATAGCTGGGAAATTTTCCAGAACTAGATGGTGGATTTTCCTGCCGCGTTTGATGACACCGGAGGGTATACCATTTAAAGAACCATCTCCATCAATTCTTGGTTACTCTTAAATATCCAATGCTACTCATCACACATTTCAGCCAGGGATGAGTTCCCCTACCATCAACTATCTACTTGGATGTGTGGGTCCCACTTAGGACCCATGGTTTACAATCCGTTAATTTAATCCATATATAATTAATCATTAATCCCATTTACAAGTGCATAAATCCCATATAATCCCATACAATCCCATATAATCCCATATATATAATCCCATACAATCCCATACAATCCCATATAATTTATCAGATATAATCCTATAATCTCCCATATCTAAGTGAGGCTCTTCCGCCGTTGTTCAGCTCTTTTTTTGTGCGTAGGTCGTCCCACCCCTGCCTGGCAGAAGACTGAAGGCATGGGCACCATGGCAGGTGCGCGCCGATTGTGTTCCCAAGGGGGTTCCCTGGGAAAGGCGGAAACCCTAGGGGAAATGAACCAAAAGATGTGGAAAAGCCATGAAAACCCATGGTTTTTTGCCGGAAAACGATCTACTTGAATAGATTTGAATCGTTGATTTTCCCACGATCTTTTTGTTCATTTAGCCCTCAGGGTACCCTCTGGTAATCAAACATAGCAATGGAACATCCCCAAACTAAATGGAGGTTTATAGCTGGGAAAAGGATCTGTCAATGGGAGATTACCATAAGGTAGACGGACACATCTATGAGTCCATTGGTAATCCTGTATCAATCCATATCAGGGAACCACAGAAAATGCGGCACACGGATTGGTAGAACTACTGTTGACTGTCCTTGGTTGAGCTCAGTGGTAAAGGGTTGTTTTGAGGAAGACTTGCTGCGGCCCCATGGCTTTCTCTTTCGGGAGAAAGGCTATGAATTTGCACCCAGCATGAACATGTTTGGTGACACATATTTGGGTTGAAACCACCAATCAGATTACAGATACTACCCTCTGGTAATTTAACACAGCTATTGAAAATAACCGTTTATAGTGGATTTACCCATTGAACATGGTGATTTTCCATAGTTTTTTGTATGTTTATATATATATATATATATGATAGATGAATTTCCCATCTTTGTTGCTTCGGTGCCCACGGAAAACCAAAAGCTTTGATTTTTCCATCTCTGATGACTCCGGCTGATCAGGAGCCGCCCCCGCAGGCTCAGAGAGGGGGACATGGAGGATCAGCCCACGGGTAGAAACCCTAGTTGTAACCTACGCATAAATGGGGACCACCCCACTTAGGGGGATGTGCTAAACCAGGACGATGAACTTCAGTCGTGACTCGGCGTTTCCCTGGGCGTCCCTGGTTTTGGCTCAAGGTTTGAAGACATTCATTCTGATATCTGACATGCCATAGATTTTCCACCCCATTTTACAGCCCAAACCTGAGAGTTTCTCAAACACCAAATGGGACCGGCTCAAAACTATGAAGTCCCAAAACTGGTTGAGCACATGTTGTACAGTAAGTCAACCTAAAACTGCTGTAAATTACAAGTTACAGTAACTATAGCCCCACACAATCCTAAGCGATTTGGTATCCAGAATGGCCCACAAGATCTTTACTGGGCGTCAAATGTCGTTTGCTGCGTGACATGAGCGTCTCCAGCAGCGATGGCAACAAAACTCTGGGGCCCTTCTGTGGTGAAGCAACTTGGGCAAAAACTGGTCCGAAGCACCGACAAAATTGATGTATAGCAACCCCTGAAGCGATAGATAAGTTGGACACCTGGAAAGTATGGAGGGAAACATCATTAAAACACCATCCTGGGTGTTTCGGCCTCTTTTGTAGGGGTTACTATTGATCGTGTGCATGTTTGAATATGTCAAAACAACATCCTGGAAAATCCTAGACAACTTTTCCATACTGTTCCTGACTAATTCTTTGCTGTTAGTGATACATGGCCAAGTCTGTGAAGTGACATGATGCTACAGGGTCCTGCAGGTGGAAGGGAAGTTCTGCTGCAAGTCCAAAGAATGGCTTTGCGGATGTAGGTGCGGCACACAGACTGTTCCGGATGCCTAGGAAGGCCCCCGGAAGCTGGATACCCAAAGATATCCACAAGAAACCCATTGCAAAATTCAAGCACTTCCCCCCACTTCCTTGACCCACTAATAGGTGTCTCTTTGATGCTTTAATAAGGGTTTATCAACTGCCAGCAGCCACTAGTACAGGCTTGTTGAGCATTTACCACTGGGTTACTTTTTTTTGGGGTGTTTGAATCCCCATGATAAACATATTGCGCCAATATTGTGGCTCACAAGTGTGTGAAACCTGAAGAAAGACAGGATAGTCATGGATAGTCTACAAACTACCAATAATTGTGAGTTGTGTTTTTTTAAACTCTATTTTCAGATTTTGAGCCATTGTCAGCCACCTGCTGCGCTATGATTCGAAGACTTCATGTGTGCATAATTTGAAGGTTGATATAATATACTTGTACTCAACTAAAAAACTTTTTTTTTGCTTTTTTTTTTTTTCCAATGGTATCTCATAACCTTGGTATTTTATCTACAAGTTGTTTGTTCCATCTTTCCCAATTTTTTCCATGGGTTTTCTTGTTCGGTAAATTATATCGCTATATCAGGCTATATCTCCATGTGTTTTCTTTTTCGATGTTTCCAACCAAAGAATTTCTCCTCACAGTGCCGCCGTTCGCACCGGCCAGATCCAGCGGTTGCGAGGGCGGCCTTCTTCGCTCGGAGCTGTTGAAGCTGGACTTTGGGGACGCCGTGGTGCGCATGGCGACCTTCAAAAAGGTCATGAAGGCGGCGCAGCGGCGCAGCGGAGGGCTTGGGCGAAGTCGAAAGATGTCGAAGATGTCGAAAGTGAAAACAGAGACTGGGAGAACTTAGGGTTGAAGTAGGTGATACTTGGTAAAGCGAACTATGGCTTGAGATGGGCTGATGATGGGATGACTTGATTTGGATGCATTTTTTCTCGGATGATTTTCTCCCCAATGACTTTGGGATTTTGAGGGTTGAGACCTCCAAGCTAGGTGGCTGTGGAAGCTCGACCTGGCTGGAGATCTGCAGAAAACCATCCGCGATCTGCCCAGTTGTAGCTGACGGATTCCCAGCTGTTTCAACAAAAATGGATGAAAAGCTGAGTTATCTGAGTTTAAATGGGTGGTCACAACATGTCACAACTACAACTATCAATTCATCCCTAAAAGTTTGGCTATTGCATTGCCCGGGAGGTGCCTTCATGCATTTGTACGGCAGGTGTGACGCAGTGTTGGGGGGTGGGGGTTTGCAGTCGAAGAAAAATTGCAATGGCATGCAATGGCAATTTCGCAATCTGTCAATTTCTCCAGTTCTGACTTGACCATACTTTAGATTTTAGTAGATTTAGTAGCTAATAGCCAGATGTGGGTATGGGTCAATACCTATAGATACATTTTTAGTGGGTTATTCACATCCATAAATCCCAGCTATTTTGGGGTTCACGGCACGGTACCAGGGTTTTGACCCATCCCCATGTATTGAAAAGCCAAGTTTCGGTCCAGCAACTGCTTGGAGTCATCTGATCTTCGGGACCACATGGAGAAGTCACCGTGACTGAATTGTAGATCACTTTCCGAACGGGAAACCCTTGGATTTCCATATACCTAGCTAACACACATATATATATATATATCATATATATATAATCTCATCCAAATCTAAATCTAAGTCCAATCTTAATATACATAATATATATATAATTATATATATATATATATATTAATATTATACATCTCTATATATATATGTATATATATATAATGGACATCTTCAGCCGCCCGACACCTGGCAGGCGGCTGGTTAGACAACTCCTGGGTTCTCTGGCTGCTGGGAGGAGCTGTAGAGTGGAAGGAGCTGGATGGCGAATGTAAGCCCTGCAGCTTGGACCTATGGAAATCCTCAGAAGATCCAGGATTTAGCAATGGAAAAATGGATGAAGATGGGAGATATTTCACTTAAAAAGATGGGATTTCTCTGGCTGTTGAGGCTCGTTCCAGGTCCGGGGCGATTTTTCATGATGGCGCTAGGCCGCCAATGAGTTGGGATATGGCATCGGCCCCGGCCACATACCTACTTTAATTGGAATTGATCCGCCGGAGTGTGGCTCGACTGACGGACTGACGGACTGACTGGATTGTTTTTGGGAGGATTCATGTTTCTCGCTGTAAATCAACCATAATGAAACCAACAACCATCAACAACCGTAGCAGATCGTAGCACTACACTTGTCATAATATATTATACGATCTTGAATCCTTTATCTGCTGGGCAGCTAAGAACCGTCTTGATAAAAGGACCACTGGAGTTCAACGTGGACAACTAAACAATTGTTGATACTCGAAATTGCATATGAAAAACAATTTGGACCATGTTGTAAACAACTCGGAATGATACACACATATATAACATATATGTATAGACATAGACTGATTAAACGAATCACATGATATCAAATGATGATGAAATTGCGGAATCAGATCATGATGGATCACTTTTTTTAGGTAACCATATGGTCACCATATGGTCACCATATGTCACCATGGTGAATTCTTCCCCGGGACAACTATCATCATCGACTCAAACGACTTTGAGTCGCCAGCCGTGACACCAGGTACGGAAGCGCCAAGCCATGCATGGAGTGAGATTGAATTGCCACGCAGCCAATGTGCCTGGACAATCTGGCGATCTGGCGATCTATGTCACCATTGGTTTTAGCGTTTGATTCGTACACATCCACCTGTTTTCAGAACTCTGGGGATGCTCTGATATACTTCGAACTCGTGGTTGACACTGTTTTCGTTTGCTTTTCAAGAGCTTTTCAGATTCACTTCCCCGCAAGAACGTCTTCCAAGCCAGTACTTGACTTGAGTGACTTGCAAATGACCACAGCAGTGGCAATTGCTTCGGTTCAAAGAGCATTTAGGCACTTCTTTGCATTTCATTGAAGGCTTTGCGCAGTCATTGCAAGCTTGCTCCACAATCTGTGGTTGTGTGGCAAAATGATGTGGTGTGAGGTGACATGAGGTGACATGATGTGACATGATGTGACATGATGTGAGATGATGTGACATCATGTGACATGATTTGACATGATGTGTCATGATCTGGCATGTTCGAGTCCCTGTGATGATCTTGAAAACTAATTAGATGTCAGAGGATGCGGCTACATCCTAAGCATGAAGACAAACCATGCGCGTCGACTGAGGACTTTTCCAAACATTGCTGGTTGTATTGAATTATAGAGAGATTGGAGAGCTTTGTTGCGACCTGCACATGTGTTCTACACTCCTGTGTTGCAAGGTTGATTTTGTAGTTATTTCATGTTATTTCAATGTAAACATGTGTATGGCTTGAGATAGCAATGATGATCAGCAGATATCCAACACCCTTTCTCTGAGACTCTTCCAAGCCAGTACTTGACTTGAGTGACTTGCAAATGACCACAGCAGTGGCAATTGCTTCGGTTCAAAGAGCATTTAGGCACTTCTTTGCATTTCATTGAAGGCTTTGCGCAGTCATTGCAAGCTTGCTCCACAATCTGTGGTTGTGTGGCAAAATGATGTGGTGTGAGGTGACATGAGGTGACATGATGTGACATGATGTGACATGATGTGAGATGATGTGACATCATGTGACATGATTTGACATGATGTGTCATGATCTGGCATGTTCGAGTCCCTGTGATGATCTTGAAAACTAATTAGATGTCAGAGGATGCGGCTACATCCTAAGCATGAAGACAAACCATGCGCGTCGACTGAGGACTTTTCCAAACATTGCTGGTTGTATTGAATTATAGAGAGATTGGAGAGCTTTGTTGCGACCTGCACATGTGTTCTACACTCCTGTGTTGCAAGGTTGATTTTGTAGTTATTTCATGTTATTTCAATGTAAACATGTGTATGGCTTGAGATAGCAATGATGATCAGCAGATATCCAACACCCTTTCTCTGAGACTTCTTGAAGAGATCTGTTCTGCATCCCTCATCGCTCTGATCGGCACTTGTGCATGTTGGGCATGGTACGCATGCATTGGTTGAAAGAGCATTCAGGCACTTCTTTGCATTTCATTGAAGGCTTTGTGCACATTGCAGCAATTTGCAAGCTTGCACTACAATCTGTGGTTGTGTGGCACCACGTGGTGTGATGTGACATGATGTGACATGATGTGACATGATGTGACATGATGTGAGATGATGTGACATCATGTGACATGATTTGACATGATCTGGCATGTTCGAGTCCCTGTGATGATCTTGAAAACTAATTAGATGTCAGAGGATGCGGCTACATCCTAAGCATGAAGACAAACCATGCGCGTCGACTGAGGACTTTTCCAAACGTTGCTGGTTGTATTGAATTATTAAGAGATTGGAGAGCTTTGTTGCGACCTGCACATGTGTTCTACACTCCTGCGTTGCAAGGTAGATTTTGTAGTTATTACATGTCATTTCAATGTAAACATATGTATGGCTTGAGATCGCAATGATGATCAGCAGATATCCAACACCCTTTCTCTGAGACTTCTTGAAGAGATCTGTTCTGCATCCCTCATCGCTCTGATCGGCACTTGTGCATGTTGGGCATGGTACGCATGCATTGGTTGAAAGAGCATTCAGGATCATTCAAGCACTTCGTTGCATTTCATCAAGGGCTTTGTGCACGTTGCAGCAATTTGCAAGCTTGCACTACAATCTGTGGTTGTGTGGCACCACGTGGTGTGATGTGACATGATGTGACATGATGTGACATGATGTGACATGATGTGACATGATGTGACATGATGTGACATGATGTGACATCATGTGACATCATGTGAGATGATGTGACATCATGTGACATGATTTGACATGATGTGTCATGTTCGAGTCCCTGTGATGATCTTGAAAACTAATTAGATGTCAGAGGATGCGGCTACATCCTAAGCATGAAGACAAACCATGCGCGTCGACTGAGGACTTTTCCAAAATCTGTTTGGTGTACTAGTATTGAGAGATTGGAGAGACTGGTTGCCACTCCCACATGTGTTCTACACTTGGCTGGCCTGCGTTGCAAGGTATATAGATTTTGTAGTTATTTCATGTCATTTCAATGTAAACATGTGTATGGCTTGAGAACGCAATGATGATCAGCAGATATCCAACACCCTTTCTCTGAGACTTCTTGAAGAGATCTGTTCTGCATCCCTCATCGCTCTGATCGGCACTTGTGCATGTTGGGCATGGTACGCATGCATTGGTTGAAAGAGCATTCAGGATCATTCAAGCACTTCGTTGCATTTCATCAAGGGCTTTGTGCACGTTGCAGCAATTTGCAAGCTTGCTCCACAATCTGTGGTTGTGTGGCACCACGTGGTGTGAGGTGACATGATGTGTCATGTTTGAGTCCCTGTGATGATCTTCGAAACTAATTAGATGTCAGAGGATGCGGCTACATCCTAAGCATGAAGACAAACCATGCGCGTCGACTGAGGTCTTTTCCAAACATTGCTGGCTGTATTGAATTATTGAGATATTGGGGAGCGTTGTTGCGACCTGCACATGTGTTCTACACTTGGCTGGCCTGTGTTGCAAGGTTGATTTTGTAGTTATTTCATGTTATTTCAGTGTAAACATGTGTACTTAAGAACGCAATGATGATCAGCAGATATCCAACACCCTTTCTCTGAGACTTCTTGAAGAGATCTGTTCTGCATCCCTCATCGCTCTGATCGGCACTTGTGCATGTTGGGCATGGTACGCATGCATTGGTTGAAAGAGCATTCAGGATCATTTAAGGCACTTCGTTGCATTTCATCAAGGGCTTTGTGCACGTTGCAGCAATTTGCAAGCTTGCTCCACAATCTGTGGTTGTGTGGCACCACGTGGTGTGAGGTGACATGATGTGTCATGTTTGAGTCCCTGTGATGATCTTGAAAACTAATTAGATGTCAGAGGATGCGGCTACATCCTAAGCATGAAGACAAACCATGCGCGTCGACTGAGGACTTTTCCAAAATCTGTTTGGTGTACTAGTATTGAGAGATTGGAGAGACTGGTTGCCACCCCCACATGTGTTCTACACTTGGCTGGCCTGCGTTGCAAGGTAGATTTTGTAGTTATTACATGTCATTTCAATGTAAACATATGTATGGCTTGAGAACGCAATGATGATCAGCAGATATCCAACACCCTTTCTCTGAGACTTCTTGAAGAGATCTGTTCTGCATCCCTCATCGCTCTGATCGGCACTTGTGCATGTTGGGCATGGTACGCATGCATTGGTTGAAAGAGCATTCAGGATCATTTAAGGCACTTCGTTGCATTTCATCAAGGGCTTTGTGCACGTTGCAGCAATTTGCAAGCTTGCTCCACAATCTGTGGTGGTGTGGCACCACGTGGTGTGAGGTGACATGATGTGTCATGTTTGAGTCCCTGTGATGATCTTGAAAACTAATTAGATGTCAGAGGATGCGGCTACATCCTAAGCATGAAGACAAACCATGCGCGTCGACTGAGGACTTTTCCAAAATCTGTTTGGTGTACTAGTATTGAGAGATTGGAGAGACTGGTTGCCACCCCCACATGTGTTCTACACTTGGCTGGCCTGCGTTGCAAGGTAGATTTTGTAGTTATTACATGTCATTTCAATGTAAACATATGTATGGCTTGAGAACGCAATGATGATCAGCAGATATCCAACACCCTTTCTCTGAGACTTCTTGAGATCTGTTCTGCATCCCTCATCGCTCTGATCGGCACTTGTGCATGTTGGGCATGGTACGCATGCATTGGTTGAAAGAGCATTCAGGATCATTTAAGGCACTTCGTTGCATTTCATCAAGGGCTTTGTGCACGTTGCAGCAATTTGCAAGCTTGCTCCACAATCTGTGGTTGTGTGGCACCACGTGGTGTGAGGTGACATGATGTGTCATGTTTGAGTCCCTGTGATGATCTTCGAAACTAATTAGATGTCAGAGGATGCGGCTACATCCTAAGCATGAAGACAAACCATGCGCGTCGACTGAGGTCTTTTCCAAAAATTGTTGGTCGTATTGAGAGATTGGAGAGCTCGACCTGGTTCTTATTGTTCATAAATGACAACGTCAACCATTTTTTGCCTCGCAGTGCTTGTGCTTGATTTTTGAGCGGAACCAGATGGTATGCTTTGCGCCATGATTATTCCATGGGATTTTATGGAGATTGGCCTTCTATCTTTGGTACTCAAAATGAGTAGGAACTAACTTTTCAGATACATGTATAATATATATATATATATATATCAGGGTAAATTATAACGACCTCACTGCGACCAAGCCCTGGAAATCATGGTTAATAAGGGAAATCATCCCCAAATGGCCTTAATTCAGGTTAGTGAAATATTATAATTTACCCATATATATATATATATGTATACAGCACATTACAGTACAATACAATGTATAAATATATATATATATATATTATATGTATCTATAATATGAATTATTTTGAATTCTCAATTTAATCCATTTTTGGTAGTTCAGTCATACTTGTAATAATCCAATTTTGAATTGCTCATCCAATTTCATACTCCCGTTATATTCCATAGTATTTTTCATGAAATGTTATTTGGTTTATGGTTGGTCCCAGATTATTGGATTCACCTTTTCATCAAATAACCTGACATATTTTCCATATTTTTCCATCATCCCATGGTTCTCAGGTTATTTGATGCTGGGCGCAGGGACCTCCACCTTCCGCGATCGTGGTCCCAGCGCCTTCCGTTTGTTGCTGCACGATACCACCTTCAGATTCTGGCCGCGGGAGGCGGTTCACGGGAAGACCTCGGGGGATCAGTTGCCCAAGTTATAGCCGTTTTGAGAGGGGAACTCAGAAAATGCACCTTGAGCTTTAAGGGGATTTTGGGAAACAATACTGTATACTAGTTTTATCTAGATTTATTCTAGATTTTAGGGCTACTAAGTTACTGTTGGTCTATTTTCAAGACAAAGCCCACTGTTTTTGCATGGCTTTTGCCGGAGAAACATCGCATCCTAATTGGAAGTACGCGAATCGAGGTTGCCTGATTTTGTTGACGATGAACTCCGATGGATGGACGTTCTTCGAGACCTGATATCGGATACTCCTTCCAAAGTGACCATTGGAAGTCCATCATATGGAAATACCAAGTCTCGGATGGAGAAATCCCCACATCTTTGGTGGAAAAATGTGCGGGTAGTTCCAGGGGAAATGCCGTCAACCAAAACAATGTTGACATGATTAACACGTAGTAAAAGATGTAGATTTTGGCATATTTTACCAACTTTTATGGTTCCTGGAAAAATGCCTTTCAGGGATTTTCAGGGCATAATTTTTGTGACACCTCGAGTCGTGCCATGAACCAGGAAGGCAAACTGATCTATGGTGGTCTGCTACTCCATGAGCCTCTGCTGCCCGGCTATGTTCAGTGCTTTTTGCCCAGGAAATTTTGGGATGTGAACAACCGAACTGGGCCTGAAACCATGCAAACAATGAAGATTAAACATGATTAAACCAACGGAAAAACGTGGACATCACAGACCAACAGGTATTTTTTCTGATACAATCAAAATTAGGCATTCTCCAAGTATAATCCTACAAGCCGAGGCATGAAAGTGCTTGTGACCCATAATAGATTTATGCTTTGGACACCTGGAAACCATCAAAGTGCACTTGGCATTTATGGCCTTGTTTCTTGAGGATGGCAAAGATTTCACACACAGAGAGAACGCTTTGTTTTTGTGAGCTACTTTTTCCAAGTGGTTCCTTGCTCTCCCCTGTAAAATGCATTATGGCTAACTGCAGCAATTTTTTTCTGGATCCTTTGTCAGAACATCGGCGTATCGGACATCCTTCTGTGGGCCCAACAAGTCCGATCGCTGGCTGTTGCACATAGATCGCGGTCTGTCTGTATACATGGGGTATACCCCAATAAGCCATTGTATAGGGAAAGTGATGACTAATCATCAAATTTTTGGGTACCCTATTTTCAGACAAACTCTAATATGAGTTAATTGGATTATATTGATTAATTAGTGATTGATTGGGTACTTATATGGATTATATTGATTAATTAGTGCGGGATGATTTTGCCAATAGACTTCGTGATGGGCCCTCGTAGCCGTCCATCACGCACCAGGTTGCTCGGAGATAACTAAGCCTGATTGACCCACTTGACTTTCATATCTAGTTGGGCCACCAGTTGTATCATAAGTAATTATCAACTTTCTTGTAATATGAATTCTTCAAATGACTCTTTATTTCACCAGTAAATATATAAATGTCAATAAAACTTATTCAATGTTATCCCAAGATACAGTTCTAAAAATTAAAGGCCCATCCTAAAGAAAGCCAAAACAAATATCCAGATATGGCTATGGATCTTTTTAGGGGAATGAACATCCATTTACCAGCTATTTTGATGTTCACCAGGGGTACAAGGTTTTGACACACTGCCATATATCCAGCCAATCATATTTCTGGTGACTCCATACATTTCCCCCATTTTTCCGGTGCAATGCCAAGGCGCCTTGGCGAACGCCACGTGGAGCTGCTACAGCGCCTCATCCACCACGGCGAGATCCGCGACGCGGTGTCGGAGACCTTCGAGCGGAGCCTGGACCAGGACGGAGCACGCGCTGCCGCGTCGCGACAGCGGTGGTGAATACTGGCGAATTTCTGATATATGGTGAATTCCTCTTTGAACCACCATAACTATGGAAGATCACATTTTTTAAATAACATAACTATATATGCAATTTTCAATAGCTATGTTAGTTTACCAGAGGGTAACGGTGAAGAAAGGTGAAAACAACGGTGAATTATGACATATGATGGTGAATTATGCATCAATTACGGTGAATTATTACAGATTTATCAACAATTATGACATGTTATGGTGAATTCCTCTTCAAAACCACTGTTGATTATCCCACAAGAAATTAGGAATTACTGAGATTATTATAATCCATGAAGTGGGACATCCTATTATCATCTATTGATAAGACAGTATAAAAGGGACGACAGAGGGTTTTGAACGTTGCTCAGATAGAAGTGGGTGGATTTCTGGATGATAACGTCGGGGAGTCATCATTAATGACATGTGCGTAAAGAGATATAAAATTATGTCCTAGCCTCCTCCACTATGAATTGGGTCAATGATATTATTCGGTTATATTTCAGATTAAGTTATATTCTGGGATAAATATTTGTAATCACGATTGTCCCAAATATTTCTCCCAGATACTTTCCAGATATGATACTTGCCGAGACGGGAATGGGGATGGGTGCCTGAAATTGAGGTAATTGATGGTAATCGAGCAGCTAAAAAAATCCAATCTTGGATACATTGTGACCCGGGGCCGTCTCATTCTATTCGTGTTTAGTCCATGTATTTCCGCATGACTTGGGGCCGGATGTCTATGGAGAAATGGTCTCAAAACGGTGCCATCTTTGTGAATTCTGCTCGCCCAAATATGTCCAAAACAAAAAAAAATCCTCAGGGAATTGAACATGGCAATGGACATTCCTCCATTTTACATGATTTTACGATTTGAACCACATTAAAAAAAGGATGTTCAATTGCCATATTTGATTACAGTACCAGAGGAAAAAACCATGGCCAGGGACCATTGGGACCATTGAACCCCCATGGATTTCGTTTCATGGGGCGGAGAATCCATGGAACTTATGCGGTTTCGATGTTCCTATTTTTCCTATCCAACCAATCTATTGACCATGAGATATCATGATATCCCTGTAAAATGGCTTGATATCCCCATAGACCATGATACTGCGGTTGCGAAATCCTGCACCACTTTATGGTCGGTGTATCCCATGATAATCCCGGGATGATAGTCCCAGTGTTTCATAGGAATCCCAATAGTTACCATTGGATTTGATTCAATGGATTGGTTTGAAGGGAAAATCTTAACCGGAAACCATCGATTTTCCCATTAAATATGGGGTTTTCCTGTAAATTTTCCCTTAAACCAATCCATGGATTGATTCAATTTAATCCATATGACATCACCTGCTCCGGGGTGTAAAATTCACCTAGGACTTCGACCTAAATCCGCTCTTCCTGGAACTGGTGCCTGGGGAGTTTCGTGTCTGAATCGTAGGGTTTTTGAGTAAAACACAGTAAAACATGCTAAAATGATCTAAAATTATCCCAACATATCCCAAAAAAGAAGTAGTTGTCTACCAAGGTTGGACACTTTCGGGAACGACATTTAAATGTGTGGCGGGCCAGACCGCAAGGCCCCGGAGGTAGTATGAAATACAAGTTCGTATATTTAAAAATCCATATATTTAAATGTAATTACCGTGTATATATATATATATATGATTTTAGGACACTGAATATGGATGAATATGGTGGAACTGAAAAAAATGCTACAGTATATGGACTGCTGCTAGAAGAAATGGTCGGAGGTTCCATGCTTCAACCTTTCGCAAACTTTCGATCACAGGTACTTTTTTAGGGGCTTTGGGAGCTTTTCATATGGCTAGATCCTCAAGGATTTTTAGGGATAGATTCATGTTGGGCTTGTTGGGGCTTTGGGAGCCATGATTCCATCCCCATCAGTCAGTGAGCGAGGTTTACCTTCCAGGACCAGGCTTTGGTCAGCATGGTGGCGGCCTACTTCGGTCTATTTCGCATGCACCTGGTTGGGACAGCTGGAAGTTCTTCTTGGAAACCTGCAACAGGCAATGAACATCCCTGCGCCCAACTAAACAGATACAGGGCTCTTCATGATTTTGGGGTCCATTTGGCAGTTTTTTTTGGTTAATTCGTTCCGTCTCTTCGCATTTATTTAATCTCATGCTGCCTTGAATTTTCCCTTCTAGTTCCTCTTCACAGAGATTATTGCATATCCGCCCCCGCCAAATTGACCACAAATCTCAGGACCAACCATGTTGGCGGATCTTAGATGACATAATATACGTAATCTAATTCCTACACTATGTACTGTATTAATCTGTATTATTGTATATGATATGTACTGTACACAGCAGGAATATAAAATACTGATGATCAATAATAACTTCAATAGTAATACTGCTGTAGTCATAATTAGGAATCATATTGATAGTAAATGTTATGCCCAGACCCCCCCCCGGGGCCCCGTGTCGCTCAACAGTCCGGACGATCCTGCGGCGGAAAGTCAAAACTCCCGCAGCCTTCACAATGTTTACATTCAATGGGGATCAATGGGGAAGATCAAAGAAGATCAATGATATATTCGGTATATACGGTATACACACACACATATATATATATATATATACACAGTATATAAATTATATATATATATATTCTACATTGATCTTCCCCGTGAATTAGGAAGATACGCAACCTGGATCGTCCCCCTGCGGCCCTGGCAATGCCCTGGCGATTCTTTTTAAGGGGGTCCGGAAGAGACAAGTTTGACTTGGCTGATACAATAGATTTTTTCATAGGAACAGCATCAATGAATGGTAAACAGTGATGATAGTGATAATGAAATTACTTTACTTCGTGTGATCCCCACCATGACATTTATACATGTTCTTACTGGCACATCTTCTGGCATTCTATCTGGCATATCTTCTGGCATTCTATCTGGCATATCTTCTGGCATATCTTCTGGCATTCTATCTGGCAAATCTTCTGGCATTCTATCTGGCATTCTATCTGGCATATCTTCTGGCATTCTATATGGCAGATCTTCTGGCATTTGGCATTATATCTGGCATATCTTCTGGCATTCTATCTGGCATACCTTCTGGCATTCTATCTGGCATTCTATCTGGCATTCTATCTGGCATTCTATCTGGCATATCTTCTGGAATATCTTCTGGCATATCTATCTGGCATATCTTCTGGCATATTTTCTGGCGTTCTACCTGGCAAATCTTCTGGCACTCTATCTGACATTTTATCTTCCTACATGAGGTCCGGCAGGGAACACTTGGCGTGGATACTCGCGGTTGAGGTCCGGCAGGGAACACTGGGCGTGGATGGTCGTGGTTGAGGTCCGGCAGGGCACACTGGGCGTGGATGGTCGTGGTTGAGGTCCGGCAGGGAACACTGAGCATGGATGGTCGTGGTTGAGGTCCGACAGAGAACACTGTGGATCGAGGGTCGCAGTTGGACGAGGAGGACGAGGAGGACGACGAGGAGGAGGAGGAGGAGAGGAGGAGAGGAGGAGGAGGAGGAGGAGGACGAGGCAGGAGGAGGCAACTGACATAAAATCTAACAACCCTCACCTGGCAGGTGGGGAAAAATGAAAGTAATGAAAGTAATGATATAGATATAATATATGCACTAATCACAATGATGATAATAATAATGAAGTTTATCCTCAACTTTTTGAAGCACATCGTGCAGAGATAAAGTGATGTGCTGGTTCAACAAGCCCAAGAAGACCTGTAGGTTCCCAGCTCCAAACTTCAAAACCCCTACGTTTGCTAATTTGTTTCCCACCTTTTTCTTTGATATCGCTGTGAAACATGGTCAATTTCCCACTAACACCCTAATCTTGACTGGTAAAATATCCAGATTTGAAGGTATAATCGACCAATCATCATATGTGCTGGTAAACCCACCAAGGGTCTCTTTAGCGCCGGAACCAGTGGACCGGAACCAGCAAATCACAGCAAATCATGATGGCAAAGGATCTCTTTAGCGCCGGAATCTTTACCGGAACCCAGGAAATCATGATGACAAAGGGTCTATTTAGCGCCGGAACTTTTACCGCAACCAGGAAATCACGCTGGCAAAGGGTCTCTTAAGCGCCGGAATCTTTACCGAAACCCAAGAAATCATGATGGCAAAGGATATCTTTGGTAAAAACCGTGAAAAATAGCATATACTTTCCATGTAAAATCCTCAGATCTTCTAGCCTGCTAAAATCATCACATATTGATTTCCATCATAGTCATAACATTTGCTGGTCAAATCCACTAAATGTTCCTCGTCTTTGCTAGTAACATCTCCATTGCTTACAGCTCAAATCCATCAACATTCCAGCAACAATCCCCATTTTGTTCGTAAAAAACACTATAATAGTATTCGTATTATCCACCATAGTCATAGCTTTTTATGGTGAACATTCTTTTTTTTACGGGTCAACATTGATCCCCAGATTTTCTTTTTAGCGAAGAACTTCCGAGGTATTGGCATCTCGGGTCCCTCGGATCCTTCAGCCCCTGGGTGAACTGCGTGGTGACGGCCTTACTCTTCGGGCTCCACCCAGAGCAACTTCTGGAACTGGTCCCAGTGCAGGTGCATCAGGCCGGGTAGGGATGTCATGAGGATTTTTCATGGCGATTTTTCATGGGATTCGATGAGGATTCAAGGGGAGACACTCTGCTGGTTGGTGGTTTGGAACATGTTTTTACAGATGGCACCTGTTGCAACCCATGTTACCCTGACTTGCGATATGCTGCATATGCGCTTGTACTTGCGGATCCGTTTATGTGCCGGCCTGCAGTGATTCTTGATAGTGGATGATAGTGGTCCCTTGCCAGGAATCCGTCAGACATCCACCGTGCTGAACTGTATGCTATTGTGAGGGCTGTCAGGTTTGCCAGTTGTCGCGGGGTGCAGTTAATGATCTGGTCTGATTGCCAAGCAGTGGTTCGGCGCTTTCGCCTTCGCCGTATCTTTCTGGGGGCTCCGGTTCGCATTAGCTCTCCTAATGCAGACTTGTGGATGCTGATCGCAGATGATGTACTAGGCGGATGTAACGTCCAGATCACCAAGGTCGCTGCTCACCAACCTGTGAGCTCTGCCTCCTCGCCCATCGAGGAATGGGGGTTCATGCACAATCAGTTTGCCGATCGTGTAGCTGCCCATGCTAATGAGCGCAGGAGCTCTGCATTCTGGGATCTGCTTGCCCGTCATGCTAGTGCGTGCAGAGTTGTAGATGAGTGGAATGCCATGATGAGTGGAATGCCATGATACAGTCCGTCCTCTTGCAGGTCAGTCGTAAGGTTCTCCTACATGCTAGCCGAACAGAGGAGGTTGAACAGGTCCCGTGTGAATCCCTGCCGTTGCCAGTTTGGAAAGGTCTGCCACAAGCTCCGGTTTGCCCTCCTGGAGCAATCAGGTGGTATGGAGACACAGTTGTTGCCAAAGTGACCCAATGGCTTTGGACTGCAGTGGCTGAGGAAAGGGGACCTGTTGTCTGGATTTCCAATGCCCAGCGGTATGTTGATTATGCGCTGCAGGCGGGGGATGCTGGGCCCATTCATGTGAGGGGATGGCAGGACAGTGCTGATGTTCCGTTGCATGCGCTCCAACACATTGGCTTTAAAGAGAGAACACGATGGTTTGGCATGCGGCAAGGTGTTGAGGGAAATCCTGCGTCATGCAGGTATTTCTGTCCAGTCTCGCTATTGCAGACCGGCCAGCCATATGGTGTGTATGTTTGCAAGTTGCCTTGCAATGCCCTGGTGTGCCCAGCGGCTTGATGCAGTTGACCGATGGCTGCAGCGTTTCTCTGTGGGGCCCTTTAGAAGGCAGTCTAGGGAGTTGGACAGACTGCCAATATCTCAACAGACAAAGTGCTGTCTTCGTGACCCAAGGCAGTGCATTGCGCAAAGCGGTACAAAGTGGTGGTTTGGAACATGAATTTTATGACTTTCCATTTATTGGGAATAGTAATCCCAACTGACTTTCATATTTTTCAGAGGGGTCGAAACCACCAACCAGTCTAATATGGTTTGAACATACCTCAGCATACCCCATGTCCACCTTGAAAGGATGTTAGATACGCTTGAGGCTCCGCTTGAGGGGTATATTGCATTTCTTTTAGATTGAAAGATTATGGGTTGATTTTTTCAGATTTTGGAGATCATAATTATATAATCAGATCAGACTTGTGATTTTTCAAATCTATGGGAATCCACACAATGAATATGTCCCCAGTGCCTTGTTATTTTCCATTGTATCCCCGTTCTATGCCCAAAAAACATCATTGTGTATTGCCATGTACCCTCCGGTAGTGAAACATGGCTTGCTGGAAAATCCATCAGCTGTTCAATGTTCTTCCCAGCGAACTAAACCTCCATGGTTAGTTCGGGATTTTCCCAGCTACCCATGTTTGAGGGCACGGAGTTGCAGTATCCCAATAACTATCCCAATTATATCCCTTTACATCCCTATCGTTGTTTAAATCTCCATTTCCTCAACAGCCCAGCACTGTGTATCCTCATCCCATTGATTTTCCTACTAAATTCCATTAATCTCATTAAATCCCCATGAAATCACACAAAGTGCCCGTTAAGTCCCATTAAATAGCCATTAAACACCATTAAATTAATTAAATCTTCATGAAATTTCCATCAATCCCACTAAATCACCGCGGGCGGGAAACCCAGGAGACACGGCGCCAAGCGCTCGAGATGAACCGACTCTGGCAGCGCATCCTGCCGGTGCTGGCCACCCGGCCACCGGGATGGATTGCATGGGCTTTAATGGGTGACCCAAAAAACACTCATGTATACAATGTATGTGGTATAATTATATAATACTATATGACTATATATATATATACATACTGTACACATAATTGTATATGAATGGGTCGGGTTGTAACTACACTAAGTGGGTTAGCCCATGTATAAATGGCTTTTAAACTAGTTTTATCTATATAGACGATTGTTACTCACCAGTTACCCTGAGATCATACTCCAAGCCCCCCACGGTCTCCGCTTAGGATGAGGCACGCAATGTCTTCCAGTCAACTGTGGAAGTTCCGAAATTGACATCGCAGCATGGCGAAACGCGATCGTTGATGATCAGATGAATCATATGAGGTTGCACTTTGTTTTTAACAATAAAACCTGGTTGGTGGTTTGGAACCATGGAATTTTATGACTTTCCATCTATTGGGAATAATCATCCCAACTGACGAACTCATATTTTTCAGAGGGGGTTGAAACCACCAACCAGTATAACTATAGGGGTTATCACAATCTATCACTGCAGTATGGGGATTCATATTAACCAAATCTAACCAACCGGTTTTTGAAGGGACGATGCGCCGTTTTTTTTCTGCTCAAGTGGGTATGGGTAACCTTGTTGACTGAGGGCGACGCAATGAACCAAAATGTTCGATTTGTTGTTGACCCCTGTTGATTGCTGGTTCCGTTTTTGTACCTTTTTATCAATGAATGGGTGTAGATTCAAGTTCAAGGCGCAGCCAAAGCAGAGATGAACTGATCATGCTTAGTATCGACAAATTTTTGGATGCGCCCCAACTGTGACTCCAAAGGATCCCGCCCGGGCCTGTTTCCATAGAAACGGGCTGTAACGGGTTGGCGGACTCTAGCTGCTCTGAAGGTTGCTATGTCCTTTTCTGCTCTGTTTAGTAGCAAGTAAAGCCAATTTATTGTTTTTGAAACGCTTCAGAGGTTGCTTCTGCAAATATTGATAAGAAAGAAAGGGTTCTCGGTTCTCCCTACAAAATCAAGATGGGCTGCAAGGACTGCACAGTCAAGTCAGTAGCAAGCATGTTCTGGAGGGAGCGAGTGACCCCCCGAAGTTGTCTGCTGACATCCCTGAAACCAGTAGATACTTGCAGTAAAGTCCTTACTAACCTGATATTCCCCGCTCGCATTCCATGATTCGCAGAGTGTGTACATCACATGCTTTGACACCAATCAGTGAGGGACAAACTGGGCTGACTCACATCACTCCAATACCGACAATTAAAATCAAATAGACATTATCATGATGATGCTAAATATCTACTGACCGTGAGCATAATAAATGGTGATGATTATCATCACTAATGTTTATATTATATTATTTGTTATATGTAGTTAAATACTATATATATATTATATTCTATATTATATATTCTATATTATATATTATATATATTATATATATTATATATATATTATTTCTTATATATAGTATGTTATATATATTATGTTATAAAGATTTAAAACATGTTAAATCTGTATTATATATCATATATTATATATGATATATTATTTTATATTATATATTAAATATAATATTTTATGATATATTATAAATTTGATATTAAATATTATATATTAAATATTTTAAATTAAATATAAATTGTATATATTATACAGTATATTATGTATTTTATATTATATATTATATATTATATATTTTATATTATACAATATATATTATATATTTTATATTATATATTATATATTATATGTTCATATTTTTTATATGATATATTTTTTTATATTATATATTATTTGAAATAAATCATATATTATTTTTTTTTAAAAAAATATATTTCTGAAATATATGTAAAATATATACTTTTCTTGATCTATTATTTATTATATATTATATATTTTATATTATCTTAATTATTTATTATTTGCTTTATTTATTGTATATCCTGGATTTTATTTCAAAATTTTTAAATTATAAATTATATATTTTATATTTTATATTATATATAATGTATCATGTATTATGTATATTATATATTATTTTCATTTTTTTAAAAAATTTACTATATATTTTAAACATTTTTTTTTTAAATATTATATACTACAAATTATTTTTATATTAGTAGCTTATATTTAAATATTTTATGTTATATTTTTTTATATTGTAGTATATTATAGAATTATACTAAAGTATATTTTTTTTATTATATATATATTTTTTTGATTATTTTATTGTATTATATTTTATTTATTTCAAAATTTTATTTAATATAAATATAATATGAATTAATAAAATACAATACAATATAATTTAATTTAATATGATATAATATAATAAAATACAATAAATAATTTAATATATACTATATAATATAGTATAATATAATATAATATTTTTTCATATAATATAATATAATATAATATAATATATTATAATATAATATAACATAATGTAATATAATATAATATAATAAAAAACAATATAATAAAACATATTATAATATAATATAAGATAAAATAAAATATAAGATAATAAAATATAATATAATATAATATAATAAAATATGATATAATACAATATAATATTATAATTATAATTATAATTATAATTATAATTATAATTATAATATAATATAATATAATATAATATATACCAGTGGATATGAATATGAATAACTACCAAATCATGATCATAGTAGCAGCAAAACCTGAAGGACTTGGTGGTGGTGGTCTCCTCCAAGTCCCTCGGCACGGCTGCTAATGTTTGGAACTACCAACCATATTAAAGTTGAATATTTACCCTCTGGTTATTTAACATAGCTATGAAAAATGGCCCATTTATAGATGATTTATGATGTTTTACCTATGAAAAATGGTGATTTTCCATAGCTATGTTAAATAACCAAAGGGTAAGATATAATTCTGGATGTGTTTACCAATTGATGAAAACTCACATAACTATTAACATGGTTTAAGTTCGACGATTTACCTTTTAACATGGTGATTTTCATGGGTTTTGTTAGTTGACTAGAGGGCAAACCATGGTCAACACGTGGTAAACCACATGTTTTTTTCCAAGCTCCAGTTTTGTCGGTGAAATGGGTGTGAATTTAAGATATGTGTCTCATTGCGGTCTCACCAATAAAACTCACGCGAACCCGGAGCATCCCAAAATTAGCTCTAGATGATGATTCATTTTTTTTGTCAGTTGCAATTTGGAGGTGGTTGACCCCCCACACACATTTGCACAAATTGGATAAGAAAGTACATCCAGTGGGGGATGGCCATGATCATCAGCCCTCGAGGAGAAGTTGAGCGATTGGACCAGGTCCAACAGATTCAACGCTTCCGCTGGAGCTTCGTGCGGAAAGGCCTGGAACCGTTGCGAAGTCATTTGGCTTCAGTGGATCAGGAGCCTGGCTGCACCAAAGTCTGGTAGACTTGGACCTGTGATCAATGATCGTCTCGTTATTTTCGTTGTATATCTCCCCAATCTCTGTAGTTTCAGGATTTGTCCATCATTTTTTTGTATAGTATGGTTGCTTCCATCTCCACTTTTGCTGATGATTCGTGATATTGCACATATAGGTTGAAAGACGCAGAGTTTGACCTTGGGACCTAACATCCCATCGTGGTAACACGTTCCCATTTTAAGACCTAAGATGATGGACCACCATTTTGGGGGGGTACCCTATTTGCAGACAAAACCATATAATTACTGTAGCGGTACATAAATGTACAGTAGATATGATATCATTATAATCATCTGGATGAGTCTGGATAAATTACCATGATGGGGGTATGATGATATAATGATTATAATTAGATATGATATATCTGGATAAGTAGTAGATATGATACCATATAATTACATTAATATACAGTAATTTCATTATTATACCATATACTGTACCGGTAAATAGATATGATATATGTGGATGAATCATTACAATTAATCATTATATCCCCATCATATCCCAGGGATGCTTCCCCTATCATCACATTTTTTTATCATCCTGGAGTAGATAGAATGTGGAAATGTCACAGAATCATCACTAAAACGGGACTATCTTTAGAAATCTTTAGAATGATTATATATATATATATATATACACATGTATGTATATGTATATCTACTTCAGGATGATTATGCATATATATATATATATAAATGTATATATTGGTATTACCCCAACACAACTCCCATTTCCAAGTTGTGCCGTTGTGCCCCCCAGTGCGCCAAGACTTGGCTTTGGCATGGGACCAACAGCTGCCATGGACGCAGCAGATCTTAGATTGCCAGGTGCCCGTGAAACCTGGGGATCTCATGGATGGAAGAAATCCTGCACCAGTTGATAGGTGGTTCATCCCACTATTTATATCTATTTATAGGGTTTCAACCATGCAAGGTGGTGCAGGATTTCGCAACCATCCACAGTATTTCTATGGATACTTTTATAGTAACAACATGGGGATTGATATATTCAATGGATATCGATACCGGATTTTCGATGGATTGGTACTATTTTCACATGGAACATTACAATGGATCCGGATCCGGATTGGTTTTCAAACACAACATTTGATGTATTCAATGCATTATCGGATTGGTTTGAAATCGATACCGGATTTTCGATGGATTTTCCAATGCAATTTCTGGGCGGTTCCTGTCGATTGTCCCGAAAAAAAAAAACAATCCGTTGGCATGAGGATATCACGAGGATATCATAGTGCCGGGCCTCACCGGGGCGCAAGATTCGGAAAAATGTAGGGACCATAAGAAAAGAATGGCCTACTCTTATGTGCTATGTAGTTAGTTAACTATATAGTTAGTAAATGGATTAAGAATATGGTTTAATTATTTGGGACTTGTTGTGGGTTATAACCCACAAAAATGGGATTTGCTAATCACATGGCCCATCTAAGTATAGGAAAGCCTTTGGACACAACGCATCGAAGGAGTTGTTCGAGGGATGGATGAGATGAAATGAATGGCTGAATGGGAATGACATCAACGAAGCAAGACATCAGTGAATGTTCTCATTAATGAATGCATGGATGACATGGAAGAGTCAAGGCACAAATGAATGAATGCAGGAAGGAAGGAAGGAATGATTCAATCAGTGGATCAATGAACAAATATATTGAGTGAATAAGTGGATTAGTGGATGCGTGGATGAACGAAAAAACAACTACATGAATTTTTCAAATGAATCTCTTCCACGGAGAGCGGCTACAATGCATTCAGCAACATCCTGCAATCCAACTACCGCTGCCACCTCTTTCGTTGACATAAAGATGTGAGGAGCCTCAATGAGCATTTCTCTACGTAACTTTGGGAAGTTTGCTAAGTAAACCTGCAACAAAGCCTTCTTTGATGCACGGATATATATATATGTATGATATCATGCATTTAATGTAATTGACAAGGTGATATTTGGGTATGGGTTAAGTCAGATGTCATAAGCGTCATAATCGTCCAGTTAAGGACCCATAAACGGCTCGACTCATCTTTAGGAGCTTCGTCCATCCATTGAGGGGTTTTCTACTCTCCGGTAGTCTAACAATGGAAAATTACCTAATAGGTAAATCATCTACAAATGGGCCATGTTCCATAGCCATGTTAGATTGGTATGGTAGTTTTGACCCCTGGTCAGTTGGAGGGTACTGTACATCATTCCATTCTCATGGCGGAAAACAACAGATGTTCGAAACCATACCGGTCATAGCTGGACATTTTGCCCCATGTACTTTCCAGTAATCAAATATGGTTGGAGAGAAAATCCACCATTTGAACCTTGAAAGTCATAGCTGGACATGTTGCCGGTCATTATCTCTCCATTTGAAAGGAATGATAATCCCAACATTTCCCTGGTTGGTGGTTTGGAACATTTTTATGAATTTCCATTCAGTTGGGAATGTCATCATCCCAACTGACGAACTCCATCATTTTTCAGAGGGGTAGGTTGAAACCACCAACCAGTTTCCCATAGCCTTCGCCAGGTTCTCTTCCAAGAGTCCTTGTTGCAGCACGGCCGCACGCATCGCGCATGGGAACTTCAGCGAAGCGAAGGCGCCAATGGCTTCAGCGAAGGCGCGATCGCCACGGTCAAGCTGTAGCTGGTTAGGCTGTAACTTTCCTTAGATAGGCCGTGGATCAATGCATATATTAATATATAATATATATATATAATATGAATTTTAGATAATGATTAATGGCATATCTAATATCAAAGTTAGATGATATATGGCTATGGATCAATACCTATACCCTCTTTAGGGGGATGATCATTCACCACTTATTTTGATGTTCACCGGAACTCCACCCATCGAGTTGTGCAACATGATATATGCCATATGGGTACGGGTCAGAATTGGGTACCCCCAACAAAAAAAGATGCTGAAAAAATGAAACATGAATACTAAAATCTGTGGTCTCATAGAGTTTAATCAGTTTAATCTTTGACCCATACTCATATACATATACAGTATATGTATATATATATATACAGTATATATACAGTATATATACAGTATATATACAGTATAATATGGGATAACTTAGGATCACCAGGGTTACCAGTGAGGATCCCTGGTTCCTGGGATGATTTTTTTGTGGATTCCCAAGATCCAATGATCCCACAGTGGGCTACCGCGTGCTGTGGGTGGGCTACCGAAAGGGGCCATACGAATGCTTGAGTTTCGTATGAAACATGGATTTATTTGGACTCACCATTGTGGCCCATCCTATATCTATACATATATCGATAGCTTTTGTGCTGAAAAAAAGGTATCTTTTCATCCAAAGCTATGCCTATCAGGGGTTGAATATGTCGATTTCATTGGATTTCGTTGTCTGAAATGATAGCTTTGGCCAAAATGAAGAACCAGTAGATATTCACCATCATTAATCATCATTAACCATCGTTAAATCACCATTAATCACCAATAAATCACTAACAGTTGGTGCTACTTCAAGGAACTTAACCCGACATTCCCTTCAAGCTCGGATCTTAAAGGTTTTTTGGATATTGCATATGTATACCCTCTGGTA
This sequence comes from Cladocopium goreaui, assembly GCA_947184155.2. NCBI lineage: Eukaryota > Dinophyceae > Suessiales > Symbiodiniaceae > Cladocopium > Cladocopium goreaui. The sequence goes on from CAMXCT020004423.1 coordinate 206,462, forward strand.
ATTTAACATAACTATGGAAAGATCCACCATTTTTAATGGGAAAATTCATTATAAATGGTGATTTTCCATAATTATGTTAAATTACCAGAGGGTATATATAATACATATGTATAATATACTGTATAGATTGCCATAGAATCCCATGCACTTCTACACGAATGTCGTGTCCAGCGCCAACGAGATCGCCTTCAGGTGACCTGGGAAGCTGTGTTGAGACGTTTCTCTCCACAGCACGAGGCAGTGATGTGTGCCACGGTCCTCGAGAGCTGGAACGCAACCTCTTTTGCCCCGAGCCGCTGGGAAGTTCGGCGCTTGAACATTCCGAACACTTACACAACACGGAATATATATATATATGTGGGAATGTCAAGGAATACCAGAACAGCAAGCAATATACATACGAATTGACAAAAAAGGGTATGTGTGTATATTTACACATAGATACTGTATCATATATATATATATACGTATATATATATGTATATATACTGTATCTAAAGAATGTTCTGTTGTTTATGTATGTAGATATATGCGGCACATGGATACGACAAAAGGGAATTAACGACTTATGATCTAAGAGATTCCGAAGTTTGACCCCAAAGTGATGAGTGTTCCAAGTCAATGGCTAGAACTGTTTTCCATCACTCAATAAGTTGGGACAATATTAGGGCCCCCAATGATTATGGTTTTATAAGTTACATATATATATATATGGGTAAATTATAACGACCTCACTGTTCTCCCTCACTGGAATAATGGTTAGTATTGGAAATCATCCCCAAATGGCCGAACTATTCAGGTTAGTGAATTATTATAATTTACCCAGATATATATATATATACAGCACATTACAGTACAATACAATGTATATATATATATATATTATATTATATATATATGTATCTATAATATGAATTATTTTGAATTCTCAGTTTAATCCATTTTTGGTAGTTCAGTCATACTTGTAATAATCCAATTTTGAATTGCTCATATACATTAATATACCCATTTGTAACCTCAAGTGCCCCCCTACTTGGATTTTTCGTTTCCCAGGTCTCAGCATCGCGTCTCTGTGGAGGAGCTCATGTCGTCCACGGAGCGACTGCTACGGAAACTCCTGTGCCCCGAATTCAATGGACATCTCAGGGGAGTACATGGAAAATCGCAGGCAAGGGTGGAAAAATGGCAAGGACATATATGTATATATGGATCAATAGCTATTTTCATACCATTTTGAGTGGGATGAACATCCATGAATCCCAGCTATTTTGATGTGAACAGAAGGGGTACTATTGGTTTTGACACACTGCCATATGTATATATATATATATATATACATTGGGGTATATATAAACACTCATACAACCATATACTATAACCAAATATAACCAATAAACATGTGGGGCATAGGTTTTGGCGCGGCAAAACTTTGGGGTGTGTAAAACTTTTGAGAGAGATTTGTCCATTTTATAAGGACAGTACAGTAGTTCTTTCCGACTGGGTACTCGATAATAGTGAACTCACCCCGCCCGATCCAAAATCTTGCGTTTAGTTGGGGAGGACTTCCCGGGAAAGTCGCCCCAACATGCGTTTACTTGCTGTGGATCAGTTGCGTAAGATAGAAAACGATGCTTTAGAAGTAAAGTTTGCTTCATTTAGCTTGTGTTTACACTGGTGAAGAAGTTGGGGTGACTTTTCCTAGCAGTTGGGGACGTAGTTCCATGCGGGAATGACACTTGACTGCAACGTTGGGGGACCTTCGATGGCATTGAGTAACTCTTTCTCTTTTAAGTTTAAAGGGGTGTATGGTTGGAGTACATACCCCAACATTTCCACGGGGTTTGTGCCATCTTGTGCCATGTTGTGCCCGTTGGTCCCTGGCTGCAGACACTGAACGAAGGTACTGGCAGTCTGTGTCCAAGATACGTCAGGCGTGCCATGGTTTCGAGTGTTCCCATCAGTCAATACATTTCCTTCAATCTTCATAGCTGTATATCATGTATGCATCGAGTCATATGGTTTTTAAGTATAGTATGGACACTGGAAATAGGATGGAGTTTATGGATATGTATCTGTAAGATCTGCAAGTGCTATGTGTGTGTATACATGTACAGGAATACATGCTTTTATGTCAAATGTGCATACTAACGTATACATATCAAGCATACCCATGTTATGGGCCTGACAGATACCCTTATTGACTGCTATATTCTGGAGTCTATCTCCGCCTAAAGAATGACTGTTTTGATGAAGAGTGCGATGTGGCACAAATCGCATGGGTGCATGTACGGATGTGTCATGAACAGAAGAAAACTTCACCTCTGTAGAGTTTCTAATTATCCTGCTTAGTGATTTGATTAAGAAGTGCCTTCCTACCCTGGTTATCCCATCCATAAAATGGGTTACAAGTATAGTCTCTAACCAGCTACAAGGAGTGTGGGATGATCCTCCCTCCAGAGATTTTGGCCAGGCTACCTTTTCACCATGGTCTCTGTCGCCAGTGCTGAGTCTTGGAACCCCGGCAGTTCTGCTTTTGACAGCTGTTTGCTTCGCCCGCCGAAAAGGGCTGCGATGTGCTGAGCAAAATGGCCTTGTGCAAGATGTGGGTTGCGGGGACAGTAGAGTATGCAGTGGCTGCTAAAACCCTGTTGGTTGATGATTAGTTCGGGGATTGTACTACCCTTAAGCTTTATATCTTGGAGATTATCATAATCCATGAACCGGAAATCCCTATCTTAACCAGGCAGATGATTATGATTTATGTTTTGTGCAAAGTTCAATTCGACATGGTTTAACTGGTGATCCCCATATCACCATAACATTCCCATCCCAGACATTTTTTTGCTATTTAAGGATGTGTCTGAGTCTGTAGTCATTTTCCCAACACTCAAATGGTAATCCATCAGGCCGCCGGATCTCTTTATTATATAAGCCTTAGTATAACCCATACCCTCTGGTAAACTAACATAGCTATTGAACATGGCCATTTATAGTGAGTTTTCCCATTAAAAATGGTGATTTTCCATAGTTATGTTAGTTTACCAGAGGGTATGCGAACCATGGTGCTGGTATATAAAAAACCGACATAACTGGGTGATTTTGTTCGAGTGTTGGCAAATATTCCAAAAACCATGGTTCGCATATGGGTCAGGCTTATAATGTCCCTAGTAATCCCTATCAATTGTTCCTACCTGGAGGACCAATATCCAATCAATATTCCATAGATATCCCACGAATATCCCAGCGAATCCAGTTAAAAGCCAATTCATTTCCTCATATATGCCATTGTATCCTATTGTATCCTATTGAATCCCCCTCAATCCCACCAAAGTCCCATGAATATCCCAAATATCCATAAAATAATCACACATATCCATATCGTCCCATTAAATCTCATGATTTTTTGTCATCTTTGGATTCTAGGCCATGGCCGTGGGAGCCCTCCTAGAAATCTTCGAGTTCCCACCCCGCGCGGTGTCCCAATTTCTGCCGCACTGTGGATTTACAGCTTATGGCCATATCCGCCAGCTTTGGGGGATTCCATATTAAATCTAGAGGGTGTATATAGTCATATGGTGTAGCACCCATGAAATGATGGAATTGATATTGCAAAAGTGACTTTATTTTAGCCACACACATTGGTAAAATCTCCACATGTCAGCTGGAACACATTCATCCAACAGAAATCATCATTCACAACTCGTGTGAAGCTTCATCCAACAGAAATGTTTTTCTCTTTTTTTTAAACCTATACACCCACACCTGTTGAAGTCGCTCCGTCATCAAAGTGGCTCCCTTTCGCACGCGGTTTCCAGGCCATCCATCCCTGAACGCACCCGGCCCCGAGCAGCTGGAGGCCCGAGGAAATCCGGATGTCACTAGACGGTTCGAAGAATTCCATAGGGGATTTCAACCCCGAAAAATGTCTGGTTGGTGGTTTGGAACATTTTTTATTTTTCCATAGATCGGGAATGTCATCATCCCAACTGACTATATTTCAGAAACCACCAACCAGATGTATGTTTAGGGGATTTGGCACATGTGATGAACATATGATGAAATTTCACTTGCAAACTATATAAGTACGGGTGTATAGTATATTTGCCCATTTTGAAACATTGGAAGATCGCCATCAAACAGTAAGACATCACTGACTACTGTGTATGACTTTCTGAAGGTCAATCGCAGCATCCTGAGAGCTGGTAAAAGGCTCAAGAGAAGCTATGGAATGTCCAAAACGGTGATCTGATTATTTATTCATAAAATTAAACATATTAAACCACATGGAGAGTGAATATGGTGTTTTGTGAATGTTATTATATCATATGATATTCCCATCATATCCCGGTAGTCCTTGTTTAATCACCATTTTGTTGGTTAAATCGCTTAGGCTATGACTGTTTGTGAAAAATCACCATCTTAGCTGGTTAAAAAAAAACATGTTTGCTGCGTGTTCAAACTTACACACTAATGATTTATGTCAGTTTTTAGGTGAAAACATGTTTGTTGGTTCCAAAAAAAACCACGTTTTAGTCACCACCCAGCGCAGTCGACGCTCCTCGCCGCCGGAACGAACGTCGACGGCAAAATGTTCGACGAGTGCCGTGGCACCGTGGCGCGGGCTGGTGAGGTGGTTGTCCCTTAAGATGAGGCAACAATTGGAATTTGTGGTTGACTCTTCTCTATATATCATATATTAATATATATGTGTATATAATTATATATATATTAATTAATATATATGTGTATTATTGTATATTGATTCATGTACAGTATAATTTTAATCAATTTTAATTGTTCTATACATTGTAAATCATGTGGTTTCTAGGTATATCATGTTTCTTCCAACGGGGCTTCTCTCGATGGCGCGCTTCGCGGCCCGAGGCCGTTTCTCGCTCCCGACGGAGAGCTCCCCGCTATGGTCGGCCGGGCAAGGCGCAGGGAGGTCTTAGAAAATCCATGGGGAAATCCATGGGAAATCCCTTCTAAAATTTCTAAAATCCACTCTACTGTAATTATAGTTTTTCATAGCAAAATCATATAAAATCATCGGTAAGTAAGGGGATTTTCCAGCCATGTGCCACAAAACATTGTTTTTGATTCCTGGGGATCTGCCACTGCGTTGATGGTATAACCTTTTGGCCACTGCGTAGTCATATGTCAATACTACAGAATGGGATTGGGTCCCTAGTATAGACGCTTGCGTGCAAATCGTTCTTTTTCAACCAAACAAATTGGGACTACTGAGATGTTGACCTGTTTTGGAAATCCATATCAGAACTTTTTGCAGATGTGTTGGCAAGAAAGGGAGCCTGGGATTGTGGGGGAGCTGTGTATTTTGAAGCCAATATAGTCGCAGCATTGCACCGGATGGGTCAATTGGTCAATTTTTTCCCTATGAATATCACAACTTTACATCACACAATTTTGGGTTCATCACAGATAAAGGATTCGATTCCACTGGACACTTCAACCTGTGGAGATTGATTCCACTCAATTTTAACATCATTGGTACCTTTTTGAAGCTTGGAATCTTTCATGAAACCTGCCCACCAGGCGGAATTGAAGCGTTCGGAGCGTGACTTCAGGTGCCAATCTGGGGCAAAACTGAGTGCTGCTACGGTAAAGATGTCTTACGCTACATCAATGGGTTTTGTGGCAATAACGTCCATGTCCATTTCTACACACATCTGATGCTACGGTAGGCCGGTAGGGATGCCGGCTAGGCTCTGGATGCTACGCTCTCAAACTTCTTCAGTATCTTCAGCATTCTTCGGTCCCGTTCGATGGGGTTTTTCGGCTCTTCCGGTGACCAAGGATAGTTTGACCTTTCATATCCTGAGTCAAAAACAGAGAGTTTTTTGAGTGGGATCCCCTAGACGCATCAAGCCAATGGAATTATTGTTTCATGACAAATATAGTAATTTACAGGCGAACATGACACATGGAATAAAGCATAAGTTCACAAAACCACGAGGGTGCACATTTGTAAGAATTATGTGTCAAAAAACAGTTCCAAACAGCAAGGCCATTTTCTGCGGCGTGACCTAGTTTTTCTTTTTGGGTGGTGGTGAAGTCAATCAACGAAGCGCACACACCTGGATCTTCCCAAGAGGTGGTATGAGCTTAAATGGATTTAAATGGATTCGGATTGGCAGGGTTGTCTTTTCAAATGATTGTGTATATTAGAACAACATAATGTAGTATATAATACATATAGTATATATATATAGTATATTTTCTGATGTATATGTATGGATATATATACATATATATATATGCACAGCATCTTTCAACCACAAAAAATCACAGGCGTTTTGTGTCCAGGCCTCGGCCTCAACGGCGGCGTCGGGATGAAGGCTGTGAAGGCTGGAAGGGATCAAGGACCAAGAAAAAAGGGATGGATTTTGAATATAAACAAATGGAACTATTTGTTTATATATATATAGACCAACATATATATAGATCAACATATATATATATATAATATATGTATAATATATATATATATATATATGTATATTATGTATATATATATATATGTATGGAAAAAGCATATACTATATGATATATTGATCGATTAACAAAAAACTCCTGATTTTTTCGGGATTTCGGCATGACTGAAAATGGTCCATACATTGGTGAAGTAGTGTAAAAAGAATGCTAAAAAGGTAAAGGGTGGGAAACATCGCAGATCGTTTTTCTTTTTCAAGGGTTGACAGTGAGAAAGTGGTTTGTTGTGCCATTCTGCTGGCGTTGGATTTACTGCTTAAGTATTTTGTGCAGAGTCACGAGGAGCACGGATGATGTAGAGATACATGTTCACGATGATTTGACTGCATTTTTCTTTAATGAACCAATATGTCAAGGGACTACCATGATGTTTGAGTTTGCCAGGGGAGGTCTTTCATGAAATAGGCAGGGTTGACATACGCCGCATGCATGTTATCACTTCTCTGCACATGTTTAGCAGGTGATAGTTTGCAATCTGTGCCCATCCTCGCTACACTTGGGTGATTTGCGGAATGACTTTTGGGAGCATCCAGGTGCAAATAGTACTTTCAAACAGATATCCCCAGCCTATTTTGGTCTTCTTTTTTGGGGACGGGTGGTTCAATCATCAATGGTCGAAGGACTTCGCCAAGTAAGCTGGCCCACCATTTTTTACTACGTGACATGAGCGGCCGATCTTCCGTGAGTTGCAGCTTTACTTGGATATATTTGGGTAAATTATAACTACTTCACTGCGACCTCACTGGAATCATGGTGAATAAGGGAAATCATCCCCAAATGGCCTTAATTCAGGTTAGCAAAATAGGATAATTTACCCAGATATATAGCCATATAGCCATAGTTATAAAGGTGATATTCCAACTTATAGGGTGATTAGCGAATGTATTTACGCAAACGCGCTATGAACCATTGTTAATCCCAAATATGAATGTGGCAAGCTCAAAAATAGACCGTCCCATACCATCCCTATCAGCACCAATGGGTGGTAACCTTCATCTCCATATGGTAGGAGGTATGGCATTGAGTTTACGCTTTACCACATTAGCCATTGGCTATATGATATCTTGTAGGGATAATTACCGTGGGTGATACCCCCACGAAAAAAAAAAAACATGATGAATCACTATAAAACCCTATGAACCATTACTATAAGCCAGATTAATCCAGTTCTGTATTTTTAGTCGGACACATCCCTTTTTTAAGCTGTCCATCTGCTCGCTGGTCTCAGGTCGCTTGGAGGGTCGTCGGGGTGAGCGGCAGAGGCGGCACTCTTCCCCACCTTGCCCAGCAAATCCGGGCAGCAATCATATCTGGTTGGTGGTTTGGAACAGCTGTGAGGCCCAAACTTGCCAGTGTAGTGCAGCTGCTCTAACCAATTGGGCTGACTGTTTCACTTGTTTCGTGCCATGCCTAGGCTCTACCCCATGGATTTCGGTTTGGTCGACAATGGTTCTGCAATAGACCTGGTCTGTAAAATGGTGATTTTCGATCACGCGCATGAAGCACACCTTATGATGACATTGCATGACCATAAGCTGTTTCACTTTGAAGGATTACTGAATGAGGGGCCTGAGACTTACACAGTCTTCAACGCATGCCTGGTCCAACAGTATCCTATGCCTTTTATGAATTTCCATTCAGTTGGGAATAATACTCCCAACTGACTTTCATATTTTTCAGAGGGGTAGGTATACCACCAACCAGATATTATATCATATTATATCATATTGCTAACTACATGTTTGATCGTATTCTGTCCACACACGCGCATATTATTGAGTCTTATTGTGTAATTATTACTTTTACTTGTATTACACTACAATTACTAAATATTATTCTTCCATGTGTATCAATAAATATACGTATATATATATATATATGGATCCATGGAATATGCGCATATATGGATATACGTTTTTGTGTATATATATATATGTATTTATATATACATCGATATATGGCATATTTACCCAGGCAACTAGCTGATCTAACTGGGGATTTTCCAGTTTGGAATCGCGCCAGGCCGGGTGCAGAGCGCCCAGAGGCGCTTTCTGCAGAAATGTGACCCGCGGGGAAACGACTGGGAAGGAAAATTGGGGTTAACCTTGAAAAATGTTGCTTTGATAGGGACATGATGATATGAATGGAATATTTCTGTGGTTTTTTGGATTGGAATATTGGTGAATCGCCTCTGGTTAGCATTGCCATGGTTTGCAAATGTTTTCTTGCAGACGCTGGGATAGAAAATCACCCGCCAAATGAGTAGTAATCGCTCAAATAGTAAGTCTTGAACAGATGTCATGTAGGACTCAATACTTGGGGGTGCAATTCCAGTTTTAAGTGGATATATAACCATAGGTTCTATCCCCACTTGTGCAGGTTACATGGTTGTACGAATCTATACTTCCAACTACACCCCCCGAGTAGAAGCAGCTTTCAACATGCCTAAGACGCCCCTTTCGTCCGTCGCGTGTCACAGGCTCGCGCGGAAGATTTGGTCGAGTGTTCTGTGCCCGGATGCCCGGTTTTGCACAGCTGTTGAGTTCTGGCTCATGTTCATATGCCATCCATCTATTGACAATAGATGGATGGCATATGAATCTATTGATATCTATTTATTGTATATAGTCAACTATAGTTGTATGGCCTACATTTATATACTGCCAAATGTTCCAAATGCATGCAATGCCTGGTTGGATAGGGATGTTATTATCTTGGTTTTTGCGAAAGGAGCATCGCCATCTTTCAAAGCTATTCTGGACCATCGCAACAAACAATTGCAACTTACGCATAAGATACTAAAACCACTTAGAACTACCAAACCATTCCATTAACCTTGGGAATCATTTTACATCATCCCAAACAGAGGTATACACAACAATAAACCATCCCCAACAGAGGTTTATTGTTGGGTTTATCACATGAGTCTCAATTAATCCCAACAATGTGGCGCTTCCCAGTTGTAAATTGGTTTCTAAGCCAGTTAACTTTAGTCATAATTATCATAAGTATCATCAACCATACGTATATTGGAGTTATATTCACCAACATAGCTAACTATGGCCCACATTGAATATATATATATATACATATGTATATCTATATATATGTATTTATATTTATATTGATATAATATATATATATACCCCAATACAGCAAGAAAATCGCCCTTGAACATCCCTTGGTACCATCAATCGCCCGCAGGCATGGCAAGAAGCGGAGCTGGGACAAGATCGAAGTCACTGCCGAGAAGAAATGGGTGCGGCGCGTGGCGTTTGTTTTTTGTTTTGTTTTCTGGATAGCCGGATACGGCGGATGAGGCAGATCAACCTTGTGCTTCCATATACCCTCTGGTAATTTAACATAGCTATTGAAAATGACCATTTATAGTGGATTTTCCCATTAAAAACGGTGATTTTCAATAGCTATGTTAAATTACCAGAGGGTAGATTGATTTCGTTCGGAAAATGGAAACCAAAAATCCTTTTTTTTTTTCGTGGATTTCCAACATCCAAGTCTAGAGGAAGGTCGAAGATTTTTTTGGACATGGCCATTTCACAGGGAGAATGATGATGAACATGGAGATAAACTTTATGGTATGTTGGGTATGGCCTATTTTGACCCAAAACCATGGTAAAATTCTTTGATGTTTATTCAGATTAGATTATTCCAAGCTTCATGTTTTTTCAGATTATTCCACGGCGTGATTTGGGGTCAGCTTGGAGATTCGGTCCCTCTTGGAATGTTTCTTCCGCAGCAATAGCAGCCTGACTTGAGTCCCGATCTACAATTCTAGAATATATATATATATACATATGTATATATATATACAGATATACATGACCTGAAAACCCCCGGTGAATGATGGTAAACATGGGCTCTTGCCGTGAATGGGCATGTATGATCATGTATGATTTTTTGCGTCTAGGTCCATCCATGTCCATCCATTGGGGGGACAATTTTCAGATCTGAACTTGTGGATACTTTTGGGTGAACCTGTGACAATTTTTGCTGTTCGGATGTCTTAGAATCTAACATGTAACCGGGTGAATTCAACAGATTCGAAGATTTTTTACTACGTCAAGTAACTTCGATGTATCAATGTGTTCCACAATGTTCCATCTCAAGATACTCAAGATGCCCCGCAGCGAACGTGAAATAATTGGAGATGATTGGCTACAGTTCTGGGTATATTACAACTATTATAACTTATAACGACTTCACTGTTCTCCCTCACTGTAATAGTGGTTAGAAATTTGTTGGGCTTGTTTATCCCAACAACCTTATTTCAGGTTTGTGACTAAAATTTACCCAGGTTTTTGTGGGTCAAAAGCCTGGTACACTACCCTAAAATGCTTGGTTGATGGATGTTTTTTTGGATGTCGATTCCCCCAGCGATTTTTCGCCAAGCCAGGTCTGTGTCGCCTCGTGCCCGTGTGTGGTGCACCTTGGGGGCACAAAGGGCTGGTGTCACTTTCTCCGAGACGCTTTGAGAAGCCTGCGGGCCCTGGACATGGGGCACCTGGCTGGGGGGCTGTTTTTTTTTTTCGTTGATTTCAGGGTAACACTGAAAGTTGGGGATGTTTTGAGGTGGCGGCGCCCCTGGCGGGGGGCGGGACTGTTGTCACTGTTTTGCAAATGCTGTGTTTTTTTTGGGGGTGTTTCGGGTCGGGGGGTTGGAGGGGTGCAATAACGTTCTTTCGTCTGCGTTTCAAAGACGTTGCATACTACGTCACTACGTTGGAAAATCTTCTTCAAGTAACTTCCAAGACACTCTTGATACGTCGTAACATCTTCTTCAACTATCTTCATCTAACTTCCAAGACGCTCTTGATACGTCGTAACATCTTCAAGTAACTTCCAAGACACTCTTGATACGTCGTAACAGCTTGTTCAAGTAACTTCCAAGACGCTCTTGGTATTCGTTAACAGCTTCTTCAAGTAACTTCCAAGACGCTCTTGATACGTCGTAACATCTTCAAGTAACTTCCAAGACACTCTTGATACGTCGTAACAGCTTGTTCAAGTAACTTCCAAGACGCTCTTGGTACTTCGTACAGTAACAGCTTCTTCAAGTAACTTCCAAGACGCTCTTGATACGTCGTAACATCGTCTTCCTTGACCGAACCTGGGATCATATGAAGTCATACATCCCACGTAGTCTTTCTCGCAGGAAATTAAATGTACACGAAACTAACAACAGCTGCGCTGATGAGACACTGCCTAATATGGCAATGGTTGCATGCAGTCTTGGCTCCTGGCTGCTCCCTATGGGATTAGTTGGCCAAGCTTTGTAAAAAACACAGCAACAAAGTTGGACTGGGGCGTCTCGCATGATGATGAAAAAAGGCTGTCGAATCATCACTTTGAAAAGCGCTGAAAGCGCCCCACCTCCACAGGCGCTGTAACAATGTTTTATATAGTTGATGTTATGTCGTAAGTGAATTGATTTGTCAGGCTTTTGTCAGGTATTGCAAATTTAGTTTTTTCAGTGCATGGAGCGCATAGTGAGACGGATATCATGGGTATTTAGCATTGAATTCCGAGTGGATATAGCCATGTTAGGCCTTAGGCTGTTGGGGTTGCATGTTGAATTTAGAGGCTGTACAGGTGTCAACCTCCCTGCTTTAATTATTTTTTATTTTTATAATTGTTATCATAAGCTAATTGATTACTCTAATGAACAATGTTAGTTCAACATTTAGTTCTTAATGAAAATGCTCTCAAGTACTATATAATCCCCCAGCCAGTTTCCCCTATAGAATTGGGACACCTAGGTGCTGTATAAAACGATTTTTTAATACAGGTCCCCCCTCAATTTCAGCTGCCCTGTTTGCCTTGTTTTGGCAGGCTCTATATATACACATATTTCTCTATATTTATCTCTATTTATCTATATTTATCTATATTTACTACAAGTAAATCTTGCACTTCATGGCGTCGCCGCATCATGGCCGAGGCCGTGGTGAGGATGAACTGCTGGAGGCTGTGGAGGTGCTCTTCAGCCAATCGAGATCTTCACGTGGAATCCCAGCAGCCTAAAGTGGATTACTATTACCCTCTGGTCATTTAACATAGCCATGGTATAGATGGCTCATTTATAGATGATTTTCCCATTAAAACCTCCATTTATAAGGGATTTTCCATTTACCATTTCTGGTAAACTATTGAAAATGGCCATTAATAGTGGATTTTCCCATGAAATATGGTGATTTTCCATAGCAAAATGTTAGTTTACCAGAGGGTATATGGATGATAAGGGACGATCCAGTGTCCATGGAAATTTTATATTAATCCACTTAAATTTTTATATGGATGATCTATAAAAAAACATATGGATCATATTACTATTAATTTTATATAATTAATGGATGATTTTTATTATTCTGGATTAATAGTGAATTAATTAGATGGATAATCCAGTGTCCATGATAATAGCCGACTATTTGATGGATCTATTAAATGGATTGATTTACAGTATATTTACCCATTATGAATCCATCTAATTCCTGATGATTATCTATTAGTCTTACTATCATCCATTTTATCCATCTATTAGTCTTATTATTGGTTAATAATTAATTATTCCTCAGTAATTATCAGTATTTTTAATCATTTCTTTTAAATTATTGATGACTATTCAGTATGGATTATATGATTTCTTAATTATATATATATACACCATGTATGTTTATTATGTGGCACGCTGTCTTTGATAGTTGCACTTCGTCCCCTTTTTTTTCTCGGAGGAGATCCATCCTTTCGAAGCCAAGTGTTGGATGTCAGCAGATTCTCGCTACACAAATCATTACGGATTCAGAGGCCAAGTGAATAAAACAATGATCCCTTTTGAAATTGTGTTTGATGGACATATGTGCCATATGTGCCATATGTATCCATAGGTGCCATGGCCAAAAATTCAGAAAAATTCTCCATCTTGGGCGATCAATCCATTTCCATAAGGATTTTTTCAAAGCCCGTTCTGCGTGTATTCCCGCAGCATGACGATGCCCCATATTGACCCCATGATATCCCATGAAACTTGACCATGGCGCCCGGAGTACATTCTTATTAGTACCATCTATTATATATCCTATGACAATTATACCTCAGTTTTGTGGAATTTAAATCATATATTGTATATATATATACATACACATATATATATGTATATGCATATTATAATGTCATTATATGTTATATATATATATTATTGAAATACCTCATTCACATTCCATTTTATGGGGGCATCTAAAGAATCATCGACTCCCTGCAGGCCCTGGCTGCGAGTGACGAAGCACAAACGACTTCGGGGCACGGAGCTGCACAAGGTCGGTCCGGTCGGGAAGTCGGATGACCACAGATGAGTGGGGCATAGCCCAAACTATATATATATATATTTATACAAGGTGGTGCCGCCAAGATAGCTAAATTGGTTTATATCTCCAATAACTATGGTTTATAGGTGATATACCTGTAGTTAAGGGGCTTATAAATTATAACGACCTCACTGCTGTGACCTCACTGGAATCATGGTTAGTAAGGGGAATAATCCCACTATGCCTTATTTGAGGTTAGTGAATTACTATAATTTACCCAGTATAATATATATATATGGGTCAAAAGCCTGGTACACTACCCTAAAATGGTTGGTTAATGGATGTAAATGGATGTTTATTCCCCCAACTATGGTGTTATAATAGGTTTTGACGTATCCCCATAAATCCCCATATATATATAGACATCTAAATGACATGGATGTGGTTACATGATAATAAAACATCTTCGAAACACATGAAAAAACCTCAACATATAGACAAATCTAGTAAAATATAGACTTGAATAATCTTGAATATCTTAAATGATGATGGTGAGACAAAAATCAGTTAACATATAGATAAGATATAATCAAAATTTTAATTATTTAGATGGAATAAGATTAATTCCATTATTATGGATAATATATAATCATACAAGTGAATATCTTATGCATTTAAGATACTTATAGATAACACTTGAATAATATAACTTGTAGTTCGGTGATCAGTTAGATGATCACCTCGTGTGGCGCTCCAGAAGCTCCCTCTGCGCCGGAGATGTCCAGCAATTTGGAGGCGCAGCCGGAGATGTGGTACAGCTAAATCCAGGATAGAAACTGGAACCTATCAACTCATATATATATATATAATCAATTATGGATATATATATATAATTAATTATGGACACACCTATATATATATGATATGTATGGAGTACCACTGGAGTACCCATATATCAACTCATAGGAGTACATCGCAAGATAGCAACAAGAACGACTCGAAACGATTCAATTTGTCAATATCTGTTGCTACGAAGTCATGTTGAGAAATCTTCTTTGGGTGCTAAGAAACCACAGATTGGGAACATCAGCCATACAAAAAGCAATCTTCGTAACATTTGGAAATCTAACCGATATAGCATAGCAACAATCCTGTGTTCATCCCTTAGTCAGCTGCATGGTGAAGCTGAGATCTTTACCCCAGCGGGGATAAAGATATGAGGATGCCAATCAACCAACACATGGATAGTTGGGAGGAAACCAATGTATAAAGACTGGGGAAGCTATCCAACGAAGAAAGGTTGTTTGTATCAGTTTCCCAGAAATTTGAGTTTTGAACTTGTCACTGTCACTCTGCGTTGGAAAAACAAACACAGCCGCCTTCATGCGTGAGCTAGCATCTAGATATATCTAGAGATTATATATGATCTAATTTATCTTTACTAATGTGTGGTGCTTGTGTAACACAAAACCCGGGTGGCTGACGATATTTGGGCGTATAGCTTTTCGCATGGGCACGCTCCAGTCGCAATTGGCCACGCCTGTATGTAGCCTCAGAATTGTTGGGAGCGCCCGGGCATGCATCATTGAACATCTCCGAAACAGTCAGTCACATTAAGAACCTGATGTTCGAAACGGGTTTTTCATGTTGCGAGACTTTCATTTGTACTCAGATACACCCTTGAGGAAATTCAACATGAAATCCCCCCCAAAATGGATGATGGACATTTTCCCACGGAAACCAAAACATGGACAGAAGTCAACGGTTGTCGTAGGGATCAGTTTCCGGTCGTATCAAATGATTAGTTCTGGCGAGACCACTTCTTATTTCTGCTTTAGGCTTTCAATTGTGCATTGTAACAACATTTGTTCACCTACATGTTCCAAAACCATACATTTTTTTCCTACATCATACCCTTCGATAATTTAACAATATTTAACATAGCTATGGGAAATGGCCTGTGTAGTTCCATGATTTACCTCTTGAGAATTGTTGTTTTCCAGTTCGCAAAGCGTGAAATTGCCTGAGGGAAGTAGTTGCAAACCCAGTAACTCACATCATCAATATTGTTGGCTAAACCAATTTAAACCATATTAAATCCCATTAAGATTCCATTAATTCCCATTAAGTCCCATCAAAATTTCATTTAAATCACCGTTAAATCCCATTATATCCCATTCATATCCAAATTAAATACCATAAACATCCCACTAAGATTCCCATGAACATCTCCCTACAAATAATCTGAAAGCTCGATCCTCGGACCTCACGCCGTAGGCGGTGCTTCCAGCCTCTCCGCTGCTGGAGGGAGAGATCGATCCCGACGATTTGTGACGCCTGGGAGCTCATCGGGTGCATAAAACGTGGCTGAACATCACCATTTTTCATGGGAAAATCAGCATTTTTCATGGGAAACACCGTGGTATTTCCCCGCCAGAATTTTGGTGGATTTGTCTTTTTTTTCCATGTGTTTGATGAAAGTTTGATGAAAGTTTGATGAATTTTGAATGTTTCAGAAAGATCGGATTTTCGGATTTACGGATACTATGTAATGAAGTAAGCCCAACAGTGAACATCAGTGAACCATCGATCGTAACTGGCCAGCCAAGTTGCTATTACAAATCATCCCAAAGATGGGTCCCAAAACTCAGCCCCTTTTTTGGGGGTGGTTTATGGCACTGGCTTTCCCGCACCAAAATGTGGCAAATTCCAAGGAGAAATTCCACCCTGGAAGAGAAAACAGGATATTAATCTCCACGTGGTTTGAAGCATAAATTAGGTGCAACATAATATGTATGTAACATAAAATGCAAAATTACAGTGGATAAGCTCAGGTCATGTACTTTTCATAAACAATATATAGTTATCCTTCTTTTTGTGTGGCAAACATCATGAAAAAATGGAAATATATTGTTTCGAAACCTAGGGATACACTACTGTCATGTTTCCATATGATTGTGGTACAATACCACATTCTTTTGAACAAAATGAGTCATCTTTGAAACACGACCTTAATTCATCTACAAGGCCTATTTCAGTTAGAAAATTAAGGAAACTCCCTGGTGTTCTCAAACAGGTGTGGTAGTACATAGCGATGTTGAAAGAGTTTGAGCTGCGCAGCGCAGCAGTTTACCAAAGAAAATGCAACACATTGAGCTAAAGGCAAAATTGCAAACGATATCAGTCAATGCAGTTTTTTTCACTTACTTTCATTACCCAAAGAGAAATATCTGTATATAGTCTATGAAGTTGTATGCCTGTGCCACATTCCCAGCAAACAATGCTTTGAAGAAATGAGGTTCTTCAAAGAAGTGCAGTTTTCCTTACAAAGCATCCACTTCAACCAAACAAGTTGTTGTCATTTACAAGCTGGTGGTTGCTTTTGAGCTAGTCAAATGTTTTCCAGGAAGAAATCTTTTGTGAAGGTTGGATTTTTTTTCCAAAAAAAAAGTGTTATCTACGATGTGTATTGTGTTCTAAAGTGCAGTATTATCCTGTCTTCTTCCTTTATCATGGTAACATTCCTTCAGGCAGATGCTGTTTTCTTCAAAGATTGAATACATAACTTGAAGTTGCAATCGTATTTAAACAGTTTAGTTTAAACAACAGAAACTGACAATATTGTGTCAAAATATGCAGTGTGTCCTTTAAAAATGTAACATTCCTCTCAAAGAAGCTCAGCTGGCCTTTATGTTTGAAAGTAGCACCGTTTCTTTAAAAAAATGCAACACTCCTTTCAAAGAAACCCAGTCCATTTGTTTGGAAGGAACACCATTTGTTTGAAGGAAATGTTTTACTCACCAAAAATCACCAAAGATAAACTTGAATCAGCTGCCTCTTTTGAAAGCTACACCATGATTTGACAATATGTAACAATCCTTTCAATCACACCATTTCTTTGTAAATATGTGACACTCCTTTCAAAGAACTCCAGCTGCGCTCGACTGGGACAGGAACACCTTTTGGTTGAAGGAACGGTTTCCTTCACCAAAAACATAATTTTACATCCCCAAAGGCTTCACACCTGAAAAGGAAACTTGCACATCCCCAAGGAATACTGCGCAAGTTTAGCATACAAGATTTTTTGAAATAATGACTTGACAAGAATTCCTGGGGGGGAAGATGAATCAGATTTGGTTTGGATTAATCTGGATTCATCTGGATTAATCCTAAGGAATCAAAAACCCAAAGAAACCAAAAAAACAATGTTTTCCAGACTAGTCTGAACATGCCTAAATCCAAGTAGTCCCCAAAACATTGTTTTTTTTAAAAAAAAAATTGGGTGGTGAACCACTCTAAGCTCCATTTCCACTAGAAAAGGTTTGTGTATGGACAGCAAAAGGCCAATATTGTTTGAAAAAAATGCCTTTTGCGCGCTCACAACAAGCCCTTCTGTATTTCTAATAGAAAAGGCTTGTGTATCGACAACAAAAAACAATGTTACTTCAGATCATGTAATATATTGACAAAAAAACAATGAATGTATACAAACAATTGGTGATTTCAGCGATGGCAACAAGCCTTTCTGACAAGTTTATAGTACTTTTACAGTTTTTTTTTGGGAGGGTCTAGGTCCTAGGTATAGTGTAATTGGGTTTGTCCGTGTTTCTATACCGTCAAGTGGCTATTTGATCAGGGAAAAGGATTATTAAGCAGTTCAGTTTTTGGGCATACCATATTTTTAAACAAACCCAATTAGAGACCCTGGCAATGATCTTTGAGACCGTATGTTATATATATATACAATATACACTACCTAGACATCCATTCGTACTAGAAAAAGTACTGTATCCCACCATGGTTTCGTACTACTTTTCATGAAAACGCATGAAATATGGCAAATCATTCAAATTTTGTTAACATCGTGATCTTGGTATCATTTTGCAACACAGTACTTTTTAGGGGCACGAAGCACAAACGGACAGAACAAACATAACGCAACTCGAGCGCAATTTGTACATTAGTCACTTTGCAAAAATCCACCAGACGAATTGTTTACTTTTGCTTTTGGAAGGCGACCACTTTTTTGTGAAGCGTCATCAAAATGTTGAAACGACAACTGTTCAATTCGCGTCACTTTTTTAAACTACAAATGGACGACCCGGTATATATATATATATACATATTCTACTATAAACCAAAGTACACAAGGCCAGACACGCGACGGATCCAAGCCCCATTGATTCAAGCGCAAACTCCTTGCCAGAGGGTTTCTACAACTATTTCGCAAGATCCATTGAGGGTCTGTAAAGCTTGCAAACATGAACTTTAACATCACACCGGTGTTCCCCATAAAACATAAAACACATGAATTACACTCTTTGAGCCCCAGCGAAAATTTGGACACACAGTGTGCCGACATCTTTGCACAGGGTCCTGGAAGCGATACATGGACTCCCAAAATGCCAAGTTGTGCTTTCCAGAAAAGGCCGAACAAAAAATTGACAGTCAAATCAGTCAACAATATCCTGGATGGATCTGATATCCCAGTCGCTGTCATTGGGGCATCAAACATGACCCAATCATAAAGAAATCCCAGTTGATCTATCTATCGGGGTGAAATCTGCAAGAAAGCGTGAAAAAAAAACCAAGACCCATTGATAATCAGAATTGTTGGCAAACAAACCGTGTTTGTGCATATAATCCCACTTTTTGTAGGGTAATACCACCACCATCAGCATATGCTTTTCAGATGGGTCATTTCGTCAGGTGACCAGCTGTGCGGAGGAACAAAAAGACGACCCTGGATTGGACCACCCAACGTTAGGGTTCATCACTGGTCGTCACCAGCAAACACGGCTGGGAAATCCACCATAGACAGGTTTTTAATGGGACAATAGGATGAAATTGGGGGGATTTTCCATTGCCATGTTTTGAGGGTAACCGGTAACCAACCAAAAGGGTCAAAAGCCCGGCAGAAAATGGATGCTTTGATCTTTTCCTAATGGAATACAGCTATATATATATATATATACATGTGTGTATCCCAACTGGTCATTGTTTATAATAGTGACAATAGATATGGAATACAGCAATCAGCAATATATGTACTGAGCTGCTTATTTTTTGAATGGTATCTAAGACTGGCCATTGTTTGTTGGAGGATGAGTAGACATGGCGTCAATGATGATGATATAAGTCATATTGGTGAGACACCTGTATGAGACATATGGAAGTTGATATTTTGCTTATTGCTGACAAAGGAAAATCGTCCATATATGATATATATTTTTTATATATATCTGTATACATATCCTCCTGTAGACATAAAACAAAATGTGGAACGGCCATGAAAAGCGACCAGAAATCTCGTGAGATCAGCATTCGTCGAAGCGGAAACTGATGCCACGGATTTGTTCCAGATCTTCGATTTTTACCCCAGGGTAGATTCATGTTACCATTTGGTTATTTAACATAGCCATGGTATAGATGGCCCATTTATAGATGATTTTCCCATTAAAAATTGTGATTTTCCATGGCGAACTGTTAAATAACCAGATGGTAATATACCTGCAGACCTATGGAAGGTGAGTTATCCCATGACCGGTGGCTTCCGGTGGCTTTGTCCAAGAAATTCTGACATTTCTGGGGATACCCCAAAGATGGCATTTTTTTTAGGAAAGTGATGATTTTTACCGTAGGATGATGCGGTACTTTATTTTCAACCAAACGAAACCATTTTTTGTTTTGCTTGAAATGATAATCCAGCTGCGTTCCCCAACATGACAAAGGTCCCTACAACTTGATCCGTGGCTCATCTTGAAACATGCAACCATGCAAACATCCAACAGCCGTAAAGGTTTCTACTTCAACTTTGAAAACATCGTTTGATCCTTTCAGACTTCAAAATTTCCGGGTCCATTTCGGAGAGAAAAAAAGACAGATATTTTTCAACGCGCGGCTGTGTGCTGAGCGTGATGCTTCAATGAGTGTCTGGGAGCCCTGGAGTTTTTCAATGGTTGCTGCACACATACAAACAAGTTGGGTAGATTGCACACAGGCGTGGTTATAATTGTTACAATGCACACATACAAACCACGCAAAGTTGGGTAGATTGCTGTCACAACAATAAATGTTACTTTGCGTGGTTTTGCGGAAAGTTCGTGTGATATTGGTGTAATATATATATAATTGGAACCAGAAAATATGGCCCTGCGGGTTCTGAAGCTCATGTCCAAGACTTTGCTTTCATGGAAGATTGGTAGAAAACTGACCCCTCAGGATTGGGAATCACCAACTCGGTTGCGTATCTGCATTGTGCAGTGCCTTCAACGTGGCCCCCGTTGCAGGATTCAAATTGGTTTATTACATGGTTTCATATATTTGTCATAAAGCCTAGTCTTTGAGAAGTTATAAACCAACTTCGCGCCGCGAAAAATCCAGGACTAGTGTTGGTTCAACCATGGTTCAACCACCATTTTTCATGGTTAAATCACATTAAATCACCATCAATGGCTTTGGGAAGCCCACCTGGGGTGCTTCAGCATGAGCACAGGTCCGCAGTCCTCTGCCCGATTGGCGAGACTTCAAGCGTTTGGGAGCTCAGCAACAACTTAAAGGGGGGATAAGACCAGCAAGAATTGGTGGTGCAGTATTGAATATCTTTTGAGATTTTGCAATGTAAATATACTGATTGGTGGTTTGGAACATGAATTTTATTTTTTCATATATTGGGAATGTCATCATCCCAACTGACGAACTCATATTTTTCAGAGGGGTAGGCTCAACCACCAACCAGTATGTATATATATATATCATCCAACATGAATCTCAGAATTGAAGATGTTGGCCACAATGAATTGACCTCTGGTAACTTGTGTCTTGTTGAAAGGTGACGGTCATGATATCAGTTGGGGGTGTAAAATTGTAACATGTCAATACATGTCATACAACTCATATCCCAATTGTAAACATGATATAAGTACATGATATATAGTGTATTATTTTCCTCATGAACTGGATTTTGGTGCCCCTGTCTTTATGATATTTATGGCCGTACATACCAGGAGAAAGCCAACCATTTTATGGGGATATATCGGGTTCCAAAATCGGGAACCCTATGTGATCTTTCTAAGTTAAACTGGTGGTTTTTGAAATGGGGAATACAAAAAATGGTGAATGAAAAGGGTTACCACTGGGTACCTCCATTTTCTTTGTTGACCATGTTCTTCAACTAAGCACTCTCAGTTTGAGAGATGCAGGGTCAATCATCAGCGTCCCAAAATCATTTCGATCAATTTCGATCAATTTGGGTACCCTCTGGTAAACTAACATAGCTGTTGACAATGACTATTTATAGTTGATTTGCCCACTAAAAATTGTGATTTTCCATAGCTATGTTAGTTTACCAGAGGGTAGTTTGGAGTTTATTCTATTATTCTAGTTGATTTTGCATCCAAGCCATAAACTCAGACACCAGCCTGGTGTCAATGATGCTGCTGGAAGAGATGTTTTCGCGAGGTCAAATACTCTCATGGGACTTCTACCAGGAGCGAAGCAACAGCAACAGTCTCTGGGATTTCACTTCTTGTCGCTGAATGATGAACTAGGAGTTTTTTGTCCTAAGAGTTTACTCTAGAATTTTAGTGCTAAGTTAGTATACTGTAATTTTTCCTGTAATATGATTGGTATACTCTATAGTTGAAGTTGTGATTTTGTTCCCGAAAGATTCACCGTTTGGTTTGACAAAAACCTCATGATTTGTGGCCATGGCTGCAGGACATCGTCGATGAAGCCAAAACGAGGAGAGAAGAGGTGGGAAATTCCCCCGTTGGTCGTTGGTGGATCGCCTGTATTGGAGTGGTATCATTGTGGCTAGACCCCCAATCTAAGCAACCAGTAATGCAAGCACTTTTCATGACATTTCGGCTTTTGTTTGGACAGCTCACCTTTTTGTCAAGGCTGCTGACAGCTCACATGAACGGATTCCGACGGATTCCGAGTCCGCCTTTGACGCCTGGAGGAAGAGAAAGTCCATGAAGAAATCAAAGATACGAAGTTGGCAGAGAAGGAAGTCGAGGACCGCGCCAGGGCGGAGCCAATGGCGGAGCCATGGGAGACCCGGCCGGAGACCCGGCCGGAGACCCGGCCGGAGAGAGCGCCGCTGTCTCACTCTTAAAAAAATCACCCGTTTTTGTGTCGCTGTTATATCATATATTAATTATATATAATTATATCTATATATTCAGTACATCTATAATTATACATAGATGTACATATACAATCATGTACATGCACACACACACACCTGTGATCCTATGTGTAATGTGTACGATTGTATATATAATGCATGTGCCTACGGTACCTATGCCGAATGGAATGGACACCCCAGGTGGTCTACATTCCGAGTGGTTTAAGGCAAATTTTGAAGCCTGATATTTGATTGTAAGAACAGCTGGTTTCTGGTGTCGATTTTTCCTGAAAGCAAAGGGGGTACCCTCTGGTAAACTAACATAGCTATTGAACATCACCATTTTTGATGGGTAAATCAACTATAAATTGCCATTTTCAATAGCTATGTTAGTTTACCAGAGGGTAAAGTATGTTTGTTTTCGAGATTCCGATTTGTTGACCCGCAGCTGAAGACATTGTCAGTTGATGGTGCTACATGTCCAAACCTTTGCCCAACATTTTCATGCTGGATGGTCATGCTGCTTCAGCAAGATGGTGCCCTCCAGTTCAAAGTTGGTTTATAAACCCATCAATTACAAAGATATATCTACCATAAACCCCAGTTTTCTATGATGATTTACTATTATAGATGATTATCTACCATTGTAGATGATGAAGCCAGACAAACCAAGCTAACGAACTGACTTTTCTGCATGGTTAAAGATGGCTCACATGTGAGCCCCCGTGGGTCAACATGTCCAATGCCAGGCATTTCTGCACAACTTGAAGAACTTGACTCCGGCAGGGGGAGATTTTCCATTCCATGTATGGCCAAGGTCTGTCCCCCTTGAAAAATACCTAGACCATCATGCGGTTTTACTTTGTGAGTTTTTGGATGTGTTGATCATTTTCTTGGGTGTATATATATACACTACACATAACATACACGTATCAGTCATGCAGATGTAAGCATACATACCGATAGAAGTGGGATAGAGGTAAAACACCGGAGATGTAGACAATTAAGCTAGGAAAGTGGAGCAAGTAGACAATCAGAGTGAGGATTCACGCAATTGAAGTTTGATATGGTACCTCGACAAAGAAGTATATCATAGTATATCATAGTATATCAGTATATCCAACAGGAACACGAGCTTGCCGAACCATTTCTGTGGGGTCTATGTTGAAAAAAACCGGTCCCTGTGATCTCCTGAAAAAATGCACTCGGATGAATGTTTTCACAGTGTGTGGATCATGAGCCAAATGATTTGATTCTCACGCATGATATGTGGACCGTGGACTTGCCCTTTGGTAAAAATTGACATAGCGAACTTCAAAATGGCCCATTTATAGATGACTTATGGTGATGGAAACCTCTTAAAATTGTGAGTTTCTTTAGTTATGTGAAATAACCAGAGGGTAAGTGAACAATCTACGGCCAGTTGCAAAAGAGACGGCTGGAAGAGAGAATTGTCACTCGGCACGGCAGAAACGGGACGGGCTAACGGCGATTCAATGTGGCTTTTAGCCATGGTGAAACCTCAGGAAATGATCTACAAAGCCATGGTGAAAGCCCAGGACAAATACTGAATTAATAACCCCCTGGTTCGCTAATAGGGGACGTCAACTTCAAAAACAATCTATCAATATCTATCACTATTTTGGGGACCCCCAATCTACAAACAGTGGGGTGATGAATCCCGGGTTTGACAGTATAGACCAAGCGACCAAGCATGTTGTGTCCTTGCCTGAAAAAATGCTAGATAATTGTTGGTAGTGTCAGACCAACCTACTCAGTGATTGACCATGATTGACCATCTTTTAAACGTCTTTAAGATCCAAGCTGCACAGGTAGCTGCTTCTCATCTTTATTGGTTTCAACATGTGTCACACCGCCACGATGGCGGTGAAGGTTGCTGCCAGAGCTGGTTGCTGCTCAATGGATGCACCTGAAAAAAAGTCTGCACCAATGATGTTCCAGAATTCTTGGGTTTAAGTCATCCGTTTTTATTTCTTGGTACAATCCTGTACAATCCACGAATTTCTGGATCTTTCTTTCCTACTTCTTGGAGAACCCCCCCAAGTTGCCAAGCGCCGAGAAAAAAGGCCCCAAATTGCCAAAGCCTGTGGCCTTGAGGCCGAGCAGAAAGCTGAACTCGAAGACATGGCGGACGATGTGTTCCATCTGAAGGGTCGACTGGGATCTGATGTCCCCGGTTCCCATCATTGGGAGATTCCAATCGCAAACTATTGAGGCTTTATTGATTTTTTTATTGATGTTTAGAGAAGGTGGTGAAAATTATGGGGATGGGATGAGGATGGAATTATAATTATATATATATACATGTATATATATATATATGTAGGAGAGACCTTTCTGTACTATTTGACGTGCTCACTAATCTTCATTATTTTAAAATACGAGAACATCAATCTTTATTTTCTTTATTTTCCAGAAGCCTCAAAAAGAAGATAAAGAAAATAAAGACAAATAAAACACATTTTCTCTATGTTCTTCATCTTCTTTTTGAGGCTTCCAGAAAATAGAGAAAATAGAGAAAATAGAGAACATAGAAAAAATAGAGATATTTTCTTTTTCTTTTCGAGGCTTCTGGAAAATAAAGAATATAAAGGAATATAAAGGAATATAAAGGAAATAAATCATAATAAATCTTTATTTTTTATTTTTACTTTCCAGATGTCCAGCAGGATGGAAACTATGTATAGAAAATAAAGGTGTCTTTTCTTTATTTTCCAGAAGCTTCAAAAAGAACATAAATAAGACTAATAAAGGACATAGCTCTTTATTTTCTTTATTTTCCTGGAGCCTCAAATAGAAAATAAAGAAAACATCTTTATTTACCGGAAGCCTCACGGTACGTGATGAGTGATTCACCATCCGTCAAACTCTTGACGGCTCTACAGCCAGTCTTTCCAAACTTGAAAGGTTTGGCTTTGGATCCCGTGCACTTAGCAATTGTGTATGAGTATGCGTAGTGGTGCAAACGCACTGTAGGATCCAAACGCCTGCGGAGCTTGTTGAACAAAGTCGTCCAGCATGACCCGAAGCGGGGAATGCTGTCTTGAGGGTCATTGTTTGATGGGCAGAACTGTTGCCCTCTTACCAGGCAAGAAGAAAAATGGAGGGAACAAATCTTAAACTGGACACAGCCAAAGGCCTGTCAGCAACGAGTCATTGACAACCTAGATCCTATTCTGCCAGTGCTGACACGCGTCAGCTTCATCGAGGCAGTTGCAGCCATGTGTGTTTTGCACAGCAAGGAGGTAGATAGGAAGGTTACGGGAACGCCCAAGCCCGTGCGGGATGTCTCCCCGCAGCGCTTGGAATGGTTATTATTCAACAACCAAAGAGTTCGCCACGCCCTATCGCCCTTGCAACGCGCTCTTTTGCCTTCCAGCACCACATCAGACGAAGCGCTTCACAGTGAAATTAATTCATGGACCCGCTCCACTCATGAAGTTCATCGCGCCACACTGAAGCTGATGGTTACCATATAGCTACTTGTTACCCCGCTGCCCGACAAACTTCTGACAATGTTCTACTGGCTCCCGGATTGGGCACGAACCCCTGGAGTGGCGCTGAATGGCAAGCTTCAGCCTCACTGGAAACTTGGCTGCAAATTATCAATGCCAAGGCATGTTTTGAGTCAGTTCTTGATTATCTGGGTTTTTGCCTTGGTGCCAAGGACAAAGCAGACCTACCTCTACATTCTGAGCGGGTGGAAGATGTAAGCCGCCTGGGACAATGGATGTTGAAAAATCCATCTGAGAAAGGCGCTCGAAAGCGTAAGCGCACTCCACTCACAGTGCCTCGCAAACATAGTCTGCGCCGCGAAGGTGTGAAAACAACACCTCCTGCGTAGCATCGATGCACAGATCCGAATCAGGTTGAAAAAGCTGGTCCTGCTCTGTCTATGCTTCATCTGTCTATGCTTCATGGCATGAGAAAGCATGGCATCAACCAACATATTCGCATCTCGTAAGCAAATTCTGATTCTTCATCGCATTGTCTGTGTGTGAATGTGGAAACCCTCAGACATCTGAGGCCACATTGCCCTGATGTGAGGAGGCACTGCGGCAAAGGGTGTCTGAAGCCTAAATGCCTTATTTGAAGTATTGCGTCAGCCTCAGTCAAAGTTGCCACCTCTTGCCCTGTCACAATGCATAATATATGCTCAACATTGTTTCCGGGGGCACAACCGAAAGGCACTAATCAAAAACAAATTGCATGCGCGGTGCACACCGTTGAGGACCTGTAAAGGTGGGTTCTGATGCATCCATGGCTCGCATGTCGGTAAACATCGTTGCCTTCACAAAGTTTAGGAAGGCGCAAGGTGCAGACCCAGGCACCAAAACTAGAACAACTGCATGCGAGGTGCACACCGCTGAAGACCTGTAGGGAGGTTCTGATACAGCCCTGGCTTGCTTGTTGGCAAACATTGTTGCATCACAAAATTTAGGAAAGCGCAAGGTGCAGACCAAGGCACCGAAACTACAGGCAGTAAGAAAAAAAGTCATGTGCGCTGCACACCGTTGGAGATTTGCAGGTGGGTTCTGATACAGCCTTGTCTCGCTTGTCGGTAAACAAGGTTGAAATTTCAGGAACGCCCTGGTTGTTGTTGAGAATTGTGCCAACCCTGTGCTTCGCAACATGCACCTGTCACGTGTCAGCATACAGAAATTACCAAAGCCCGTCATTCTATACGCAAAGGTCCCTTCCACATATATATATATATAGATAGATTATATAATTTGCATAACAAATCGAGGGATCGCGATTGAAGATCCACAAGGTCTTTCTAACGGTGTACGTTGAACCCAGCAGTGGGACAAACCTCAAGTTGATCCTCACGTTCACCAGCTACGTTGTGCTCATTGGATAATTCATAGCAATGGTATTTCAGTTGGTATTAGTACAGCAAAACCAGAGAATTATACATGCTACAAGCAAGATAATGATCTTCTGGTAATTTCTTACATAACTATTGACATAATATACAGGTAAATAATGGAACTAAATTGGCGATTTCCGAAAGCTATGCTATGTTACTGGAGGGTGAATATCTTACTTCGCGCGCTTCTGAGGGCAATAGAAAGAAAGAGATGCTGAAGCGAAACCAGAGAATCGCCAAGAAAAACAAGGATGCCAATCGGGTGCTGACGACTGTGCGGTTTGCATAGGGCTGTTACACTCTGTAGGGCCCCCACAATCTTCCAACTGAAGGGCCGGCCAAAGAGAAAATTTTGGCCAGAGATGCCGGGATCGAGATCAACAGTTCAATGAGTCGTTTTCCTTTTCCCAAAACTTCAGCCCGCAAAGTTAGAGATTATAGGACCTCAACTGACCCGCGTTGTTTGGGGGACCAGGGGCACAATGAACCCGGGACAGATCCAGGATTACTGGCAATCAGGGATGTATTCACATGGGGATGGATTGAAAATGAGAAAAGCCTATGAATTGCCATATTTTAGGGTGAATATTTTCATCATTTAATGATGGATTTCGGATCATTTATGGCTTCCCGTCATCAACAACGCCCACGGCTTCACTTGGTCCACGGCTTCACCGTGAGGCCAATGCCATGGCCTTGGAACGGATCCATCAGCGTGCTGCCGAAAAGGGTGGTGTGGTGAAGGCTGCGGAGAGTGCGGTAATTTTCCCATGGAAATTGTGGATTTTCCCAGCGATCAAATGGT
Organism: Cladocopium goreaui; assembly: GCA_947184155.2. Lineage (NCBI taxonomy): Eukaryota > Dinophyceae > Suessiales > Symbiodiniaceae > Cladocopium > Cladocopium goreaui. The sequence continues at coordinate 235,123 of CAMXCT020004423.1, forward strand.
GATTTTGAGATAGTTTTTGGTACCCTCTGGTAAACATACAAAAAACTAAGGAAAATCACCATCTTCAATAGGTAAATCAACTATAAATGGGCCATGTTCAATAGCTATGCTAGATTATCAGAGGGTATGTTTACCAGAAGCAGATGGGTTTGTTGGGTTAGAATGTATGTGCATACAGTGGTTTCATGGTGGTATAATGGTATTTTATACGGAATATCTTGTGGGATTTAAGCAACAATATGAGATGGGGGAGTTCCATAGTCATGAAAATACCCCAATAGCTGGATGGTTTATTTCATGGAAAATCCCAAAGAAAAATGGATGATTTGGGGGTATCCCTATTTCCAGATTTGTTTGGAAATTGTGAAGATTTTTTTGGGGGGGATGACAAATGGATAATCTATATGACATAGAATGAATTTATGAAGAATGTGATTGTGTTTGGGAATGAAAAAACAACATGATCATACTTTTCAATAATTATCTGGCTGGTGGTTTGGAACTTTTTTTTCTATGTTTCCATATATTGGGAATAATCATCCCCTTTGACTCTGACTAATATTTTTCAGAGGGGTAGGTTAACCACCAACCAGTTATAATACATGGTTGATGGGTGAATTTGTTGGGAATCATACTAGCTGGTTTGTAATTGTAATGGGATTATATATTAATTATGGAAAAAACAGCCTAGTAGGTAAACCTATCAACCAAGTAGTATTTCATGAGATGCGAAAATGACGCCGTTTTAATGGCTCGACGGGTTGTTTTAACTTTCAAACACGTAGATAATCACCGCTGAAGTATGTTAGCAAAATTGCGGGTAATAGGATGTAATATGGATATCCTGATAGCCATTCGGTATACTTTTAGATTGCTATGGTGGAAATGGCCCATTAAACTGATAGAAAATTCTTCCATAGCCTTGTCAAATTACCAGAGGGTGTATACACAATATATATATATTATACACACTCTATAAATAAATATATATATATATATATATAATACATATGATATATATATATATACATATGATATATATATATATACATATGATATATATATATATAAGATATCATATATTATATTGTAAAAATACAAGTATTTTAGTTATTAACTTATCCAGAAGGGTCATCTCATTAACCAGGTGCTAGCTGGGACTGTCATCCTACCCAATTCCTTTGGGACTCTAATCCCGACTAATCCATAGACCTGTCCGACCGGTGTATTTGCCAATTCCATTTGGTCTTTCATTTTTGGCAGCTGGTGAACACCCCCTATAGACGGATGGAGCATGTAACACAATGTGCTGAAAAAAACACCACCAACCACCAATGCGGGTGGATTGACCATCTATTTTTTGCTGGGGTCACCGACCTGCCGGGGGGATCCTACATCCCAACAATGGCTGGGGTTTCTACCATCACTTTGCAGATGAACTTCCCAATTTACATCACAGCCATCTGGAGGTGCCGGAGCACTTCGAAGACGAGGTGCTTTGAGGTTTTTTTTTGGCAAGGTTTTTTCTTGGATTGTGTTGCTTGTATAGATCAGTCAAATTCCAAGTTGGTAATCCCAAGTAGCCTTGGTTTTATCGCCATTTTTGGTTTTGTATTTCACCACATTTACCCCTACATTGGGTTTTGATGTAGGTTTTTTTCGTGGTGAACATCCATATACTAGCTCCCAGACCTGCTTGGAAGGTACTTGAATTACTCAAGATTGAGACATCAAAATTTTCAAAATAAGTACAAAACATGCAAAATCATCTTACAATCTGTCATAAGAATCTTATTTTGCATTGCCATACAATCTGTAATTCTAAATCTTACACTCTAAATAATCTTACTCTAATATATATAGATCCGCATAAATCTTTAGAATCAGAATCCTGCAATGCAAAGCGTGAAGACTCAGTGTGTCCCTCGAAATCTGCCATTCAACTGGGCCGTGTATCTAGCCATGACGCCGCCTTGGTCAGGCGCACTACATGAGCAGTTGGTTGCCCTCCTTCTACTTGGAATGCCAGGCACAGATTCAAAGATACAAGTACCTTGGTTTATGAGTTATGAGCATGCTAGTGCTGGAATCAAAAAAGAACCTGGATGATGAACAATTGGATTGGCTGAAAACCGCAAATGACCAGGATTTAGGAAATCCTGGGAAACATCAGCTTTACTAAAGTGGGGATTCGCAAGGTTCCTGGGTCATTAACTCATGGCCCCGTCTTGGAAATTGTGAAAACCATGATGTGCTGACTTGCCGCGTTGCTTAGTTGTTTGATTCACGTTGATGTGATTTACCCATTTCTAATCTTTCTGGAAATGGACATGGGGCAACAATGGAAAAGTATAGGAACATCATCATTTTAGAAATGGGAAATTTGAAGCCTGACTTGGATCTTCCACCAACAAAAATCATTTGGATAGCCCATTGAATCCACAACGGGATATGCTTGGGTTTTGGTCACAAAACACCATAATTGGATGTACATGAGGGGCTTTTATGAATGGGGCGGTTCCAACATCATCCAAAACTAGTCATTTTCAATCTTGAAACCAATGTGTTTTCCAAGGCGTCCTCCATTTCTAGTTTCACCATATGTATGTCAGCAGAATTCCAGAAATTCCTCTCCCATTTTGCCCATTTTACTTGTGGCTGAGGGAGACGGAGATGTCCAAAGAGACAGAACATATGAGATTCAACAGGTTCCAGCTGGACGCAGATTATTTGGTGCCGACCTCGGAGTTTTGGCAAACAGCAAGGAGATATGATGTTTTAGGGGGAGAATATGGTATAATGAATATGGTCTATAAGTATAGTCTATAAGTCTATACAACATTAAATGCATTGGAAAACTATATCATGTTAGATAGACATAGATAATTAGATCGATAGATCGATGGATGGATAGATGGTGTATATATATATATTACATATATGTATGTACTCGAGAATATGGGGCCCATGAAGTCTGCAACTCGGAAACTCTGGGTGTCCCGATTGTTTATCGTCCCGGAGGCCTCGTGTAAAACTTCATCCGTAACAAGAAAAGCCCCTCCCAGTAAGCACCAAGGCATCCGTCAAACATGGCTGGGATTTGGCTGGGATTTCTCCCAGTAAATGGGCATTGAAATGGGAACATCATCGAACTAAATGGTGGACAGTGGACAATTTTTCTCAAAATTCATGTACATCAACGGTTGGACAAATTTTCAACAGTGGAGCATTCATGAAAATTATTAGTGACATTGAATTCTTGCCATGTTTGATTATCAGTACATCCAGCATGTCACAAGCAAGGCCAGAACGAGATGTTTGGGATTAGCTTTGTTTGATGTCGTTAGCGAAACTTCTTTCGGTTGGATGTCATTGCCATTTGGCGCCTTTGGCAAAGTAGCATGGCCGCGTGAGAAACGCATACCCTTCAAAGCAGAAAGCAATCTACATGGATATAGACAGTGGACAGCGGGATTCAAATTTCAATCTTGAGCATAGCCAAGAATTGTATGGTTTATAGGTGCAAATGACCAGTCCTTTTTTTGTTGACGTACCATCCTAGTGTGTGGGATTCCAGTTTCGACCAAAGACACACACATGTGTCCAGATAATTACATGATCATATTATGTATTGTCGATGCATACGTACTATGCAATACAATATAGATATACATTGTATATATATATATAATCCCCGTTTGGGGCTCCTGGCTGAAAAGGGTGAGCTGGAGCCCCAAAATTTAACCCCATTTTAGCCAAATTTAGCCCCAAGAATGTTGGGCCTCAGCTTTTTATCTTTTGGTCCCTTTTTACATATTTTAGAATTTTGATTTTAAATTCACCATGAAGCCAAAGGATTTCATCCGAGGGAACACCTCTTGAGAGCATTTTTGCAATAGGTTGGGCGCAGGTAGTTTCAACCACTGACGCTTACTGAGAACCATTTTTGGCCTGAAGGTTGCACACAGGTTTTCATTCGACCGTGTCTTCTTGCAAGGCTCGACATTTTTGACGCCTAGACGGTGAACATTGAAATTTTGAGAGGTGTATCTTGGGAGGTTGGATGAGGATGGGTTTGCAAAATTGAGTCATTAGTCGTTTATGTTGTATCTTGGGACGTTGGTACAGGATGGGTTGGCTCACATGCGTGGTGTAACATGGCAAGCTGTTCCGGCAAAGTTCAAAACAGGGATGTGTGAGATGAAAAAGTTCGGATCTGAAGTTTGTAGTGTGTCTTGGGACGTTGGTTCAGGATGGGTTGGCTCACATGCGTGGTGTAACATGGAGAGCTGTTCCGGCAAAGTTCAAAAGAGGGATGTGTGAGATAAAAATCTTAGGGTTAGAGGTTTTGTGGTGTGTCTTTGGAACGTTGGTTCAGGATGGGTTGGCACACATGCGTGGTGTCATCTGTTCCGAGTTGTTTAGGCAAAGTTCGAAACAGGGATGTGTGAGATGAAAAAAATTCGGATTGAAATTTGTAGTGTGTCTTGGGACGTTGGTTCAGGATGGGTTGGCGCACATGCGTGGTGTAACGTGGAGAGCTGTTCCGGCAAAGTTCAAAACAGGGATGTGTGAGATAAACATCTTAGGGTCTGAGGTTTTGTGGTGTATCTTTGGGACGTTGGTTCAGGGTTGGCACACATGCGTGGTGTAATATGGCGAGCTGCTCCGGCAAAGTTCAAAAGAGGGATGTGTAAGATGCAAATTTTCGGATTGAAGTTTGTAGTGTGTCTTGGGACGTCGGTTCAGGATGGATTGGGACACATGCGTGGTGTAATATGGAGAGCTGCTCCGGCAAAGTTCAAAAAAGGGATGTGTGAGATGAAAATCTTAGGGTCTGAGGTTTTGTGGTGTGTCTTTGCAACATTGATTCAGGGTTGGCACACATGCATGGTGTCATCTGTTCCGAGTTGTTCAGGCAAAGTTCAAAACAGGGATGTGTGAGATGAAAATTTTCGGATTGAAGTTTGTAGTGTGTCTTGGGACGTTGGTTCAGGATGGGTTGGCTCACATGCGTGGTATAACATGGAGAGCTGTTCCGGCAAAGTTCAAAAAAGGGATGTGTGAGATAAAAATCTTAGGGTCTGAGGTTTTGTGGTGTATCTTTGGGACGTTGGTTCAGGGTTGGCACACATGCGTGGTGTAACGTGGAGAGCTGCTCCGGCAAAGTTTAAAGCAGGGATGTGTGAGATAAAAAACTTAGGGTCTGAGATTTTGTGGTGTGTCTTCAGGATGGGTTGGCACACATGCGTGGTGTAATATGGAGAACTGCTCCGGCAAAGTTCAAAACAGGGATGTGTGAGATGAAAATCTTAGGGTCTGAGGTTTTGTGGTGTGTCATTGCAACATTGGTTCAGGGTTGGCACATGCGTGGTGTAATCTGTTCCGAGTTGTTCCGGCAAAGTTCAGAACGGGGATGTGTGAGATGAAAATTTTCGGATTGAAACTTGTAGTGTGTCTTGGGACGTTGGTTCAGGATGGGTTGGCTCACATGCGTGGCGTAATATGGAGAGCTTCTCCGGCAAAGTTCAAAACAGGGATGTGTGAGATGAAAATCTTAGGGTCTGAGGTTTTGTGGTGTGTCTTTGCAACATTGGTTCAGGGTTGGCACACATGCAAGGTGCAATCTGTTCCGGCAAAGTTCAAAACAGGGATGTGTGAGATGAAAATTTTCGGATTGAAATTTGTAGTGTGTCTTGGGACGTTGGTTCAGGATGGGTTGGCTCACATGCGTGGTGTATTATGGAGAGCTGTTCCGGCAAAGTTCAAAACAGGGATGTGTGAGATAAAAATCTTAGGGTCTGAGGTTTTGTGGTGTATTTTTGGGACGTTGGTTCAGGGTTGGCACACATGCGTGGTGTAATATGGAGAGCTGCTCTGGCAAAGTTCCAAAGAGGAATGTGTGAGATGAAAATCTTGAGGTCTGAGTTTTTGTGGTGTGTCTTCAGGATGGGTTGGCTCACATGCGTGGTGTATTATGGAGAGCTGTTCCGGCAAAGTTCAAAACAGGGATGTGTGAGATAAAAATCTTAGGGTCTGAGGTTTTGTGGTGTGTCTTTGCAACATTGGTTCAGGGTTGGCACACATGCGTGGTGTCATCTGTTCCGAGTTGTTCCGGCAGAGTTCAAAACAGGGATGTGTGAGATAAAAATCTTAGGGTCTGAGGTTTTGTGGTGTATCTTTGGGACGTTGGTTCAGGGTTGTCACACATGCGTGGTGTAATATGGAGAGCTGCTCCGGCAAAGTTCAAAAGAGGGATGTGCGAGATGAAAATCTTAGGGTCTGAGATTTTGTGGTGTGTCTTCAGGATGGGTTGGCACACATGCGTGGTGTCATCTGTTCCGAGTTGTTCAGGCAAAGTTCGAAACAGGAATGTGTGAGATAAAAATCTTAGGGTTTGAGGTTTTGTGGTGTGTCTTGGCAACATTAGTTCAGGGTTGGCGCGCATGCGTGGTGTCATCTGTTCCGAGTTGTTCAGGCAAAGTTCGAAACAGGGATGTGTGAGATGAAAATTTTCGGATTGAAATTTGTAGTGTGTCTTGGGACGTTGGTTCAGGATGGGTTGGCTCACATGCGTGGTGTATTATGGAGAGCTGTTCCGGCAAAGTTCAAAACAGGGATGTGTGAGATAAAAATCTTAGGGTCTGAGGTTTTGTGGTGTGTCTTTGCAACATTGGTTCAGGGTTGGCGCAGATGCGTGGTGTCATCTGTTCCGAGTTGTTCCGGCAGAGTTCAAAACAGGGATGTGTGAGATGAAAATTTTCGGATTGAAGTTTGTAGTGTGTCTTGGGACGTTGGTTCAGGATGGGTTGGCACATATGCATGGTGTAATATGGAGAGCTGCTCCGGCAAAGTTAAAAAGAGGGATGTGTTCGATGAAAATCTTAGGGTCTGAGATTTTGTCGTGTGTCTTCAGGATGGGTTGGCACACATGCGTGGTGTAATATGGAGAGCTGCTCCGGCAAAGTTCAAAACAGGGATGTGTGAGATGAAAATCTTAGGGTCTGAGGTTTTGTGGTGTGTCTTTGCAACATTGGTTCAGGGTTGGCACACATGCGAGGTGTAATCTGTTCCGGCAAAGTTCAAAAACAGGGATATGTGAGATGAAAATTTTGCGGGTTAGCTCTTACCAGGATCCATGAGTGGTGCTTGAAAAGAAAGATGAAAAAAAAAAGGGTACTCTCTTGGAATCTATTTTTTTGGGGTTTTATCTCTATTCGATGCTGATGGGATTGATTGATGTGGTGGTTGTTTGACTTTATTGGCATATTAAAATACGGACCACTTCGGAAACTCCTAGGCTACTTGGAGAAAGCGTTTCCAAGTATTTACATGCCAACAAGGCCTCAGGTGAAAAGCTTTGGCAGACACAAACGCTGGGTGGGATGAAAAGGGTGTGGTTGACCGTTCTCTGGGGAAGTTTTGATTTTACAGTTTAAGGTGTTTTTTGAACATACGCTGAGCCCTGCTGTTTTCATCTCTTGTGCCATTTTTATTTTCAATTTTCAACATACCCCAGACACACTGAGTTTAATCTTTTGTACCTTGATTTTTCATTTTCAGAAATAGGGGTGGGGCCGGCTTTTCATCGTTTCACTTTTTTTTTGCTCATACCTTGGCCCTCCAGGTTTTTAAACTAGGTGTTTGGGGTGAAAACCTGGTGCTGCACCCTAAGTTGAACACCCAACGGGGATATATATATGTTATACATATCTATCCATGCACTAGATCATACACACATATATATATACATATACACATATCATAGTCTATACAGTATATTTACTAGACATAGTCACACATATGCATATGTGAATCGCATCATGCACCTGCAACTGTGCAACCCGAGGTGAAGTTAACCCTCACCAGGACCAAGGAAGGTATCGCCATCCGACAGCACCTTGGTATCCTTGGTCGGAGGATCATCAGTGGCTTAGCCTCCAGTAATTTAACTTAGCTATAGACACCATGGCTATCCATGGCTCATTCATTTCGATGATTTAGCTATGAAAGTGCTGATTTAGCTATGGTGATGTTCCATTGCCATCGCCAACTTTGGGAGGTATATCCTCTTACATAGACATAAAAACACCTCCAATTTAGGTCCCTGAAATGGCCAGTGATATAATAGATCTATCCATTCATATGCACGAGTAGTTCGGAAGCCCAAGCGAGCATCTTCGGATGCAGGGCCCTTGAGGTTCAGTATGGAAGATTTGGTCCTCTTGACCCAAGAAGAGGTGCTGGGAGATTTCGGAGGGAGAACACTATAGCTGGTTGGTGGTTTGGAACATTTTTTTTTCCATAATATACGGGAATTTCATCATCCCAACTGTCGATTCGTCCATCATTTTTCAGATGGGTAGGTCAACCACCAACCAGCTATAGAGTACCAAACACTATAGAGTACCACTCTGGTAAACTAACATAACTATTGAAAATCCCAATTTTAATGGGTAAATCCACTATAAATGGCCAATTTCAATAGCTATGTTAAATTACCAGAGGGTACCATTCTGGTAATCAAACATGGCTGGGAAATCCAGTATGAATGAGGTTTTGACGGGAAGTTTTGTGGGGGGTTCCCATCGATAATTTCATCAGATGGATCACTTCAAGCTTGGTAGTACCCTCTGGTAAAAACTAACAAAACACCAATGGAAAATCACCGTTTTTAATGGGTGAATCAACTATTTCTATGGCCATGTTCAATAGCAAACTGTTAGTTTATCAGAGGGTATCAGAGGCAGTCTTCGAATACCTCGAATTCCTCGAATTGAAAACTCTGACTCGCTCTGACCAATTGCATAGCGAGTGCTGGATCCCATACTACGGAGCAGTTCGAGGTAACCGTCCTGTACTGCGAGCTTTGGCGATGAGAGATGGCTCGAAACAAAAACTTCTCTGCTGAGGTACAGTGGATGCTGGTACATTCTGCAGCATTTTTACATTTGGACATCTTTGTAGATTGAATGATTGAATCATGATTGAGCTATATTGAGAACCACCTAGAAACCTTTCAGTAGTTTGACCTTACAATAGACCATCACTCATTTAGTTTGATGATTGTCCTGTACTTCCCACTTTAGCCGTTCGTATTCTACAGCCAGCCAATATTAACATATATTAACAATATTATTTCAGGGCAGTTAATCAACCGTCATCATCATGATTTGATAGTTTATCCTTATTTTCCCTATTAAAATCAGCACATATTAGAAGTCCTAAGTCTCAGACACTCCATGCCCAAATATCCTACTGTTGGTGAAACATGGCCCGTTCAAGCCGATTATATACACACATATATATATATACACGCGCGCCCATCATAGACCCACTATATATACACCCATCAAAGAAAGAAATATTGATTGGTTCAATCCCCAAAGCTACACCATTAATGGATAAATAGAACCAATTATAAATACCAATCATCTCAATCATCTCATTATATACCCATATAATCCGAATATATAATAACTGTTATCATAAGAATAAATGATGATCATAATAACAATATACATGCATCATTACACACACACTTCACAATTAATAATATGGCATTACATGTACCCATCATACATACCATCACATGACATTACATGCCGTTTTCTTATGGGTATATTATGGTAATGGGTATATTACGTATCATTACATATCATCCCCCACAAGATGGTGCACCCTAGTTATAAGTTGGTTTATAAATCCCATTAAATATAGTTACGTCTACCATAAACCATAGTTAAGCCACTTATAAGGAACTTAGATATCTTGGGGGCCCCATCCTGTATATGACGGATCATTACATATCATTCCCTTGTTTCATTCCCCAAACATGTTCCCCGGTGACTCGCAGCAGGATCTCTCCAAGCCTCACCCGGTGCATATGATGGGTCTGGTGGAACATAGCGCTAGGAAGCCCAATCTTGTGTTGGGGAAAAAGCATGGGTCTCAAAATGGGAAATATCTCGCAGAATTCCATGGCTGATTAAAAAAATGAATCGAATCTTATGTTTGTCAGATGTTCCATGTTTGTTCGCCATAAAATTGGGGTAAATCATGATAAATTTGCCTATCTTGATCCATGTTGAATCAACAACCAAGTGTTTTTTTTTACACCTTTTTACTCTGAATTTCGCTCAGCTCGTGGCCCTCTTTTGGACCACCTTTCGGCCTGGAGATAGGGCCAAGTTCGATGCATATCCATCTCACTACTTTTATACCCACCATAATTCCTAGTTATTGATAGTTTTTGTATGGTTGTAAACCAAAGTAGAGGTCGACAATTTACAAGAAGGGAGTGTACGTTGCCATGCTAGATCCATGTGGGCGACAGGAACAAGCAACTGCATGAGGTTGGAAATGAAATTTTGAACGAGGGCAGAATTGCGAAAGAAACTCAAGATTCCTTGCGCATCCTTTTACCAAGTAGGATCAACACTATCCCCAGTCCCATGAGGAATCCTGTCCCATCGTGGGTGTCTCCAAAAATGGGGTAGACCGAGACCGGGTAGACTTTGGTGTGCCCGAAATCCACTGTTTCTTTTCTAACCAATCCACTAGGTCAATCATCATGTTGTACCATGACTCATGCATGACCCATGTATAAATATATATGTATAACATAGATAGATAGATAGATAGATAGATAGATAGACAGATAGACAGATAGACAGATAGACAGATAGACAGATAGACAGATAGACAGATAGACAGATAGACAGATAGACAGATAGACAGATAGAAAGATAGACAGATAGACAGATAGACAGATAATCAGATAGACAGATAGACAGATAGACAGATAGACAGATAGACAGATAGACAGATAGACAGATAGACAGATAGACAGATAGACAGATAGATGGATAGACAGATAGACAGATAGACAGATAGACAGATAGACAGATAGACAGATAGACAGACAGATAGACCAGATAGACAGATAGACAGATAGACAGATAGACAGATAGACAGATAGACAGATAGACAGATAGACAGATAGACAGATAGACAGATAGACAGATAGACAGATAGACAGATAGACAGATAGACAGATAGACAGATAGACAGATAGACAGATAGACAGATCGATAGATCGATAGATCGATAGATCGATAGATAGATAGATAGATAGAGAGAGATAGATAGATAGATAGATAGATAGATAGATAGATAGAGAGATAGATAGATAGATAATGTGATGTTGTTTATATATATATATATATATGATTATATATGATACGCTCAAGATCGAGGTGTCTAGAATCCCTCCCCCCCTGGGGTTCCCGTTGAGGGTTCTAAAATCATCACCACTATGATTTTAGAACCTTTAACGGCTATGATTTTAGAACCCTGAAAGTTTCTGATATATGAGCGTTGTTGTGGTAGAGAATTTTCGGAGAACGAAGAAAAGGGAGACACTGATGGCCCAGGAAGGTTTGAAACTGGTCATGGGCAAGGCAATCTTTCCTTCAATGCGATAGTCTTGCCAGACTCTAATGCGGTAAGATATGTTAAAAGGAAGAGGGTGATTTCAAAAGATGACTGGACGACGCAGTCTTTGTGGGGGGAAAGGGGGTCAAAAAGTTGCAATCGATTTTTGCACCCATCCCGACCTTGCTTTAAAAAAAGGTGCTGCTTATATTTTCCGGAAAAGGTGGGCCTGACGCAGCCTTAAAAAAATCTTTCAAAAACAGAAAAATCCAAAACATTATGATGACCTGAACCGTGCAATGCGTACGGGAGGACAAAAAACTGTGTGCAATGCAAAATTTTGCTTTAAATCATAACAAGGAGAAGGACTAGCAGAAAAACCGAAAGCAGTGTGATGACCCGAACTGCACAATATGTGGGGAGAGAAAAGATCAGTGTCCATTTGACGTGCGAAATTTTGACATTTTTTTTTGCAAAAACGACAGCCCAAAAAACATGATAAATATTACTAATTTTATAGCTACAGGAAAACGATTTTAGAACCCTACCCCTGCGTACATGCTGGGGTTCTAGAATGGTCTCCGTTCACAAATTGGGAAACCCCGAGTTTTTTAAGGGAAAACGGTTTTAGACCCCAGATCCGGGGGTTGTAAAATGTCGGACAAGGGGGTTTGTTTGATCTTGAGGGTATTATATATGTATAACATAGATTCAGTGTGGATCCCCTATGTTCAGACACATCCATCTCATTAATTTTTCGTTGGTAAAAATGTTGGCAAATTATACATTCCGTGTAAAATCAGTACTACATCAATGGCAATTTCAAGATCCTAAAATGGAGGTACCTACCATATATAAGGCCTATTTTTCAGGCCTATGTAAGAGAATATCCCCAGAAAATATGCCCTTATATGGTACAGTACCTCCATTTTAGGATCCTGAAATTCCCATTGGCTACATGGCCATTTTCCACTTCCAATAGGAATATCCCCATAAGATGCTTGATTTATACCCCAAAACCTTCGAGTCTAGTTGGTGAAAAATACCCCTTAAAATCATGCATTGAACAATGAATCTTCCAACCAGCATCCTGAATTTTGGCCATGTTATCCGACTGTTCGCCTATAATTTTCATCCCCATGTGTTCGATCTTTTACTTGCGTAAATTCCCTCCAAACACAGAATTGCGAGCCATTACTCCGGATGCAGGTCAGTGCGAGGTTGGAAAAACCTGTTGGTTGATGATCAAAAAGGGGTTCTACTATCCAATATCTTGGGGGATTTTTCTGAATCCAACAAATGGGGGATCAACAAGTCACCATAGGTTTCACTACGAAAATGATAATGATCATCCATGACGACTGGATGATTTGGTACATGACAAAACGGAAACCTGCATTGGGAAATCCCTTCTAAACATTTCTAAACATGTCAAAAAACCACTTGTCCGAGACTTACGTTTCACGAGGGACGACACGTTTCTCGGGGCAAATGGGTCACTGGGTGATCCATCGGGTTATGCCATTCCTAGGTGAGCAATCTCATCGTTGTGACCATTTTTACAGACATGGCAGTGACCACCAAGGGCTCTCGAAGCAAGGCACACGTACAACGCGAAGCCATGAAAGCCATTTGGCGTTTTTGGGTTTACCGCCGTCGGCCGTGGTGAGGTTGGATGTTTGGTGACTAACCACTAGCTATAACTATAGAGTTATGGTTCACCACTATAATTCACCACTATATATATATAACTATAACATCCATTAACATGTTATGGTCCAACGTTTGTGACTGAAACATGTTATAACTTTGAACACGACCAGCAAGTTAGGTCTGTATTTTCTGGGTTATAGCTTTGTTAAACAAGTGCAGTTATATAGCCAAATTGGTCCAGTGGTTCACGCAGTTTGTGGCCCATCGGTGATCCCCAAGTTGAGGATGTCTTATGAAATTGGGTTCCCCCTCACTAAATGTTTTTCATATACCCTCTGGTTATTTAACATAGCCATAGTATAGATGGCCCATAGAAATAGATGGTTCACCTATTGAAAATGGTGATTTTCCATGGCTATGTTAAATAACCAGATGGTAACTGATGTATTTGATGTTTTTGGACATGTTACTTCGATCAGAAAACTCGGTCATGCTTTCACTCACGTCACGCGGAGAGGAGCCGGCTCCAAGCGGTTCCACAGTGCCTAAAAATACTTCTTAAGCCACCAACTACAAGACCAATGTGATAAACCCAATGGCATGGTCACCATTCCCAGGTTTGAGCTTTATGAAATTGGGTATAGATGGCTTTATCGCCATTCATAATGGTATGATGATTATCATGTCCACCTTTTATGGTTGGTGAATAAATCCCAACCTAATGATCATGGGATTGTGAGTTAACCATCACAATCCCATCATCCATCATGATTATTATGAATGGGTATAATCATTCCACCTGGTGAATGGGACGGTTAATGGTGACGGTTGGTGAACAAAGCTAAGTGGCGCAGGAAGTAGCTGATCTCATCGCCAAAGAAGCTCCATGGTATGTGGTGAAGGCGGCGCCGTGGTGCTGCCTTGATAGCGATCCTCACGGATCTTTATGGGGGTTTCCATAGTCATGGGGGTACCCCAAATGGATGGTTTATTTCATGGAAAATCCATCTATAAATGGATGAGAACTTGGGGTAGCCCTATTTTAGGAAACCTCCTTATGACTTCGACGTGGAGTTTGTGATTTGTAACAACATGGTTTGTCTGAAAATGATGTACCCCCAATAAGTAACTATTTATATAATTGCAAACATGATGATAAACCATGGGAATTTTAGGATACCTCATTTTCGGACAAACCCACTTGCCATGGTACATTTCAATGGAAAAGTCTCTGATATGGGACAGGTAATCCCTGTGTATGCTGTGGTGCTTTCTCAAAGTTATTGGTAAAGAGACTAAAGACCGTGATGTAGATGATTTGGGGAAGTACAACATCTTACGGACATACCAAACTGGACCCCTGAAAATACAAGGGCGATTGGGATTTGAGTGGTGTCCCAACGCCATTACTACAAGGTGGGTCCCCCAAATAGCTGAGTTGATTCATTCCATGTATAACTCCAGCAATAAGGCTTCGTAGTAGACATGATATATCTCCGAAATTATATAATTCTTATATAGCTATGAAACATCCTTGAGGCTAAACCAAGAATAACCATGTGTAAATCCCATTGAATCACCATCTGAAGCACCATAAATAACTGCCATTTCTTGTTGCTGGCCATGGGGAATTTTCCCCGTATTGGCAGATTACCTCCATGTCGACCCAGCAGGGCGCCTCAGTCGCTCTGTGTCTGAATTCGAAGCCGGTTTTTATTGGGGAACATGATAAACCCGTAATAATGATGGTGATAATAATGATGATGATAACAATAATAATGATGATAATAAGAAGAAGAGGAATACTACTTATGATAATTGGGATAGTTTGAAATGTATCACCACTGATTGGAGAAAACCATAGAAAACCATGTGGGTTGAAATGATCGTCATATGAGTAACCGACAAAATTAGCAGAAAACAAAAGTAGTAAGGAGTGGACATGGAATGTTCAAATTTGTGTAAAAACCTTCACAACCGATAGGGGACCACCCACTTACCGATACCCTCTTTTTGTACATACCATGGAAGTACAAACCTTCACAACCGATAGGGGACCACCCACTTTGGCCATGTCCATTACGAGTAGTAAGTAATTTTGTCCGCCACTCATATGAAGGTTTCCTAAAATAGGGGTAGCCCTAAATCATCCATGTTCATAGAATTATCCATGAAATAAACCAACCAGCTATTGGGGATCCTGCATGACTATGGAAACCTCGATAAAGCAGGGACTTCGGTTGGGGGTTTTCCATGTCTCAGGATTCGTGAGTTCCAGGCCCTCAAAGGTTTCCAGGACATCTATCTGAAGGAGTGCCATGGCTGTCAGTTTTCAGCATCTATGGGATTGGGTTAAGGGAAGTCTTAACCGGAAACCATGGTTTTTAGCATTAAATATTGGGGGGGGGGTCCTGTAAATCTTCCCTTAAACCAATCTAATGAATCTAAAAATCGAAGATGTTGACCATGTGCCTGAGACAGGTCTGTTTTCAGCACTGATTACCCTTGGGCACAGAGATTACGCTACCGAATCACAAGTCGGACTTGAAAATTAGGATTGAACCAAACAGGGAAGTGTCCAATAGAAATTTTGTTTTATGTTTTATGATTTGGAGATTATTGGACATTTTATGAGACTTATAAAAAAAGGATCTTTTTATGAATGTTTGTATATTTGAGACTTATTTTTCAGAGATTCTGTTCAAGTGCTCTGAGTTGTATCAGAATAGATATCCAAAGGGGCCCTTTGATGCCCACAAAGTTGGTTTAACCTTATGAAAATCTTACCAGCAAACTCTGAGGGTTGTTGGTTATTTATTTTTGTCATTTTTTTGTCATTTGGTTTTGCATTTTTTTGTCATTCCTGTTTTGTGGTGTCATTTTTTTTGTCATTTTTTTGTCATTTGTTAAGTCATTTTTTGTCATTTGTTAAGTCATTTTCTTGTCATTTTTTTGTCGTTTTCTTGTCGTTTTCTACTTTCTAGCATTGTTCATTTTCTTGTCGTTTTCTCATAAGGATCAGGCAAGCGGTGAAGGTGGCAAACCCGGTCTAGGAAATGCAAAAAATTGCAAAAAATGACTCCCGGTTTGGGAAATGCAAAAAAAATGCCAAAAAAATGACTCCCAGTCTGGGAAATGCAAAAAAAATGCAAAAAAAATGACTCCTAGTCTGGGAAATGCAAAAAAAATGCAAAAAAAATGCAAAAAAATGCAAAAAAAATGCAAAAAAATGCAAAAAAAACAAAATGCAAAAAAAAATGCGAAAAAAATGACTCGCGTGCTGGTAAAGTTGCGTTTTTGGAGTTTCCAGGTCGGCCCCGCTTCTCGGGCCTGAGCCGCCCCCCCGGGCCATTTCACCCCGGCCCCGCCCCCCCACCCGGTTTTTGAGCCGGCCCTGCACCCCGAGCCGGGAGACAACTCCTCGTCCAGGCAGGCCCAAAAACGAATTCCCCAGGGCAAGCTCCCCTGCCCTATCCTTCTTCACCGCCGGCTGGCTTTCCAAGAGTTTCTCCACTTGTTCCTTGTATTTGGTGCTGCCACGAGATAACAAAAGGTCTGTCATGGTAGTCATTTTTAAACAATGTTTTTTCTCCATTTTCCCGTTCCCAAAATGACAATAAAATGACAAACAAATGACAAAAAATGACACAGAAATGACAAAGAAATGACAAAGAAATGACAAAAAAATGACAAAAAATGACAACACAAATCCAAAATGACAAACCCAAATGCAAAAAAAAATGCAACAAAAATGAAAAAAAATGACAAAATAATTATTTTGGAATTTCCAATGTTTGCAGGCCCAAGATTTTCCTAAGTTTAACCCATTTGCTGGGTGAAATCGGGAATGGGACGCCAACAGTACACATGGCATGTTTTAACGTTCAGAAAAAAACAGCAAAACTCGGGTCATGGTCAAGTATTCTTGGGTTTTACCCTGGTTTTACCATGTTTACCCCCATTACCACTCCATTTGGGCCCCGATGGAAGGACTACATTTTGAATCGCGACGACTCGGGTGTGGTAGGCGAGCTTTGGCGATGAAATCCTGTAGGATTCAGGCATCACTTTACGAGGGTTGAGAACCAATTTCGATACCAAACATTAGTGATAACCATCATGGATATATAAGGCCTATGTAAGGCCTAGTGAAACCAATAAACAATAGTAACCATCATGGTAAACTACCTATTATGTTTGGGATCTCGGGGACAGCCCTTTTTCCCGAGAGCATCTGAGCGAAGGGTTCTTCTAATAATGGGGGTCTGTTATACATCTTCACATCTACACATCTTATCCTCCCATCTTCACATCTCTCTCTCGCTCTCTCTCTCTCCCCCTCTCTCTCTCTCTCTCCCCCTCTCTCTCTCTCTCTTTCTCCCTCTCTCTCTCTCTCCTCACCTCTCTAATCTCTCTCTCTCTCATAGTCTCTCTCTCCTCTCTCCTCCCTCTCCCTCTCTCTCTCTGTCTCTCTCTCTCTCTCTCTCCCTCGCTCTCTCTCTCTCTCTCTCTCCCTCTCTCTCTCTCTCTCTTTCTTTCTCTCTCTTTCTCTCTCTTTCTCTCTCTTTCTCTCTCTCTCTCTCTCTATCTCTCTCTCTCTCTCTCTCTTTCTCTCTATTTTTTGCCCTCTGTCACGGTCTCTCTCCTTCTTTTTTTTCTCTCTTAAGGCCGCGGGCGGTGCCGACGAGGCGCCACGAAATTGCCAATATTTCGCACGAAATGAGGTTCGATCGTCAAAAACTGAGATAAAATTGCGATTTGGGCGCTTCCGCAGCAACCCCTTCGCACGAAATGAGGTTCGATCGTCAAAAACTGAGGTTTTTTGCGACTTTGGTCGGTCCGGCGGCAACCCTTTCCCACTAAATGAGGTTCGAACTGTGTGAAAAAGCGCAAAAGCTTCTGTGTGCAAAAGCGTTTGTGTGTAAAAGTTTCTGTGTGTAAAAGCATCTGTGTTTAAAAGCTTCTGCGTGTAAAGCATCTCTGTGCAACAGCTTCTGTATGTATGAGCGTCTGTGTGTGAACGTGTACAAGTGTTTGTGTGTAAAAGCTTCTGTGTGTAAAAGCTTCTGTGTATAAAAGCTTCTGCGTGTAAAGCATCTCTGTGCAACAGCTTCTGTATGTATGAGCGTCTGTGTGTGAACGTGTACAAGTGTTTGTGTGTAAAAGCTTCTGTGTGTAAAAGCTTCTGTGTATAAAAGCTTCTGTGTGTAAAGCATCTGTGTGCAAAAGCTTCTGTATGTATGAGCGTCTGTGTGTGAACGTGTACAAGTGCTTGTGTGTAAAAGCTTCTGTGTGTAAAGCACCTGTGTGTAAAAGCGTCTGTGTGTATGAGCGTCTGTGTGTGAACGTGTACTAATGCTGCTTGTGTGTAAATGCTTCTGTGTGTAAAAGCGTCTGTGTGTATCTGTGTGTGAACGTGTACTAATGCTGCTTGTGTGTAAAAGCTTCTGTGTGTAAAAGCTTCTGTGTGTAAAGGCGTCTGTGTTCGGAGTGTCTGTGTGTAAAGGGTTCCGTGTGTCAAAGCTTCTCTGTATAAAAGCTTCTGTGTGTAAAAGTGTCTGTGTGTAAGGGAGTCTGTTTGTAAAAGGTTCTCTTTGTAACAGCTTTGGTGTGTAAAAGTGTTTGTGTGTAAAGGCGTCTGTGTGTGAAAGTGTCATAGAGTGTCTGTGTGTAAAGGGTTCAGTGTGTAAAGGGTTCCGTGTGTAAAAGCTTCTGCGTGTAAAAGCTTCTCCGCACTGCCGTATCTTCCTGGGTCTTCTCAATTCGTCTTCTTGTGTCTTCTTCTTTTTATCTTCCTTTTCTTCCTCCTTCAATTTCTTCTTCCTTTCTTCAATGTCTGCACCATGTTTCTTCATTTTTTAATATATATAATCGTATACCGTATAACGTATATTTCTCTATTTATGTTTTATCATCGCATATTTCTATATTTATGTTTCATGCTATAAGATCTTCATACTTACACCTCTCACTATGCTTCTCTACGCTCTCGAGTCATTCGTCGCCTAGTTTTTCATCAGAGTTTCTTCATCCTTGAACAGCCTTGCAGGTGATGCTTCCACTGAAATGCAGGCGAGGTCCGCGGTGACATCAACCATCTAGCTTCATAAAATAACGTAGTTAGCATTAGTTGGTAGCCCATGTCTAGCATTTTGCGACACCGTGATACTGTATATACCTATATAGCATTATATAACATTATCACATTATGTAAAAGAAATATAGACCATTATGTATATATATATATATTAATGTGTATATATATATATGTAATATATATATATATATACATTATCTGTATATATATATATATATGTATTAATATGTATATATATATATATATGTAATATATATATACACATTATCTGTATATATATATATATCAATGTGTATTTATATATATATGTAATATATAAATACACATTATCTGTATATATATATACATATATATATGTATATATATGTAATATATATATATACACATTCTCTGTATGTATATATATATATATTAATGTGTATATATATGTAATAAATATATATACACATTATCTGTATCTGTATATATATATATTAATGTGTATATATATATAAATCTGTATATATATGTATATGTAAGATATAAATATATATGTAATATATATATATGTAATATATATATATATATCACATTATCTGTATATAAATTTATTAATGTGTATATATATATATATATGTAATATATATATATTTACACATTATCTGTATATATATATATATTAATGTGTATACATATGATATATATATATATATACATTATCTGTTTATATATATATTAATGTATATATATATGTAATATATATATGTAATATATATATATATATCTATACAGTATCTGTATATATATATATTTATATATATATATATATTTATATATATATTTATATATATATGTAATATATATATATATCTATACATTATCTGTATATATATATTACTGTATATATATAATATATTTACACATTATCTGTATATATATATATATTAATGTGTATATATATATATCTTAGATGATATATATATACACATTATCTGTATATATATATATATATAAATATTAATCTACATTATCTGTATATATATATATATATATATTAATGTATATATATATATGTAATATATATATATATATATTATACACATTATCTGTATATATATATATATGCAAAACTATGTAATGTATACACAACACTACGCATCACATAAACAGCCACCCTGCGGCGCCACGTCGTGCCTTCAGGCGGCGTCTGCCTTGGAACTGGGGAGCACCGAGGCGCCTGTGGCGCGCGCCGATCTCATCAGCCAGCTACCTGAGGCGCGGTGGTCCATCTCGGTCAGCCAGGATGAAATCTGTAGTCGATGATAAAATATCTGTAGTATATGTATATAGATAGATGTAATTTGATATCATTTATAATCATAATATAAATATATATATATATGCATAAATGTAATGATATATAGATATACATCTTGATCTGTGTGTTTGTCTTTGGTATTTTGGGAATCAAAAAAAGGGCACTTAACGACTTAACGATCCTCCGACCTCCACAAGCTGACAAAGTTTCGAGGTTTGCAGCGCCCCGATCAGGACAGATCTACCACAGGACATCTATTGATGTACATAGTTAGTGTATATACATAGTATATAGTGTATAGTGCATAGTGCATAGTATATAGTATATAGTATATAGTATATAGTATATAGTATATAGTATATAGATGTATATAGTATATAGTATATAGTATATAGTATATAGTGTGTAGTATATAGTATATACATTATATCGTATATCGTATATCGTATATAGTATATAGTATACAGTATATAGTATATAGTATGTAGTATACATGATTTATATATATATAACATTGTATATGTGCTGATACATTTGTATAGATCTTGTCACATGAATCTCTGAAAAACAAAAACGTACTTTCTTGTATTGCAACTTTACATCTTATTCATACTTAGTTCTGTCCGTGCGAAGCTGCCCCCCTTATTGTGACATAGCTCGTCAAATACACATAGAATTTCATAGACATTCTATATACCCTCCAGCATATGAACACAATGGATATTAACCAATCCGTTTCCCTTGGAAATGTCGCTACAAATTGCGCCTGTCTTCATATCACGAAAGGTAGCTCCAGTGGTGCTACCAGAGGAGGCTGCCCAGCCCAGGTACCTGATTATTCAGGCAATTATTGTTTATTTGAGGACCCCCCCCTCCGCCCCCTCGGCGAACCCTAAGAGCAGACCCAAAACACTGTAATTTACAGTGTTTTTGTGCCTTTGGCATGGAAAAAATACTTCTTGCAACATGCAGAAAACTGCGTAAATACTAATGTTTTTGCTAGGCCCGGGCCAAAAAAACACTGTAAATACCGTGATTGTTGTTACCAGAGGCAAAAAACATCGTAAATACCATGGTTTTGGGTTTCCGAGGCGCAAAAAACATCAGTATTTACGGTGTTTTTTCCCTCCGAGAGTTTCAAAAAAACGTGAAAACACCACCTATTTGACAATTTTCGGCCACTACCGGACTGAGAAAAAGCTGCATGGGTAACAGCGGCAACAACAACAGCAACAACACCAACACCACCACCACCACCACCAACAAGCAGAAAAAGAAGAAGAAGAAAAACAAGAACAAAAAGAAGAAGGAAAAGAAGAAGAAAAAAACAAAACAAGAACAATAAGAAGAAGAACGATAAGAACAAGAACAAAAAACAAAAATAACCAAAAAAACAAGAAGAACGAGAAGAACAAGAAGGGCATGAAGAACAAACAAAACGAAAAAAAAAAAATAACAAAAATAACAAGAATAACAAAAAACCAAAAATAACAAGAAAAACAAGAAGAACACGAAGAACAAGAACAACAATAACAATAACAATCACCATAACAATAACAATCACCATAACAATAACAAGAACAAAAACAATAACAACAAAAACAAGAACAAGAACAAGAACGACAAAAACAGCAACAAGTACGACAGCAACAACAGCAACAGCAACAGAAACAACAACAACAGCAACAACACCAGCAACAACAACAACAACAAAAACATCGAACTTTATAATCATAGTGTTGCCCGCCAGACCTCAACCACAAAGAATCTCCGAAGATATACCGGTTAGAATGCCAGAAAGATTTGCAAAAAATATATGAGATAAAATGCGAATGCCAGATAGCATGTCAGAAAATATGTCAAACAAGAGTGTCACTTGGTGGGGATCACTCGAAGAAAGTAATTTGTTCCGAAGGCTTTCAAAACTTGACTTAAGACAACCAAAATGACGCCTTGTGGGGCCTTGGGCGCATCATCGCCATCATCAACAATGGTAACGACATCACGCATTTGATCTTGGATTTTTTTGTTCATTTTTTTTGCGCTTTGGCTGCGGTGACGCATTTTGCACCGATACGTTTCTACAAGCAGAAAACGTTACGCACAGAAACCTTTACACAGAGCAACAATTACGCGCAGATATTCTTAGACAGAGAGGTGTGTGCACAATTTTTTTTTGTACACAGACGCCTTTACACACAGAGGTTTTTACGCAAACAAGGACGTATTATTTACACACAGATGCTTTGTACAAAGATGCTTCTGCGCGTATAAATAAAGGAACATAAGACATACGCGTTTTTACACACAGAACCTTTTCCACAGAGAAGCCTTTACACAGAACAATTTTTACACATGTTTTTTCTACACAAAAAAACATTTGACACAGAGAGACTTGTACACACTGACTGCACACATAAGTTTTTACAGAGCGACTTTTCTGCACGCAGAAATTTTACCCAGAGCAGTTTTTACACAGCATATTTTTTTTTCGCACAGAAACCTTTAAGCACAAAACAAATTATGCACAGCAGTTTTTACAGACAGACCGTTTTTACACAGAAAGTTCTCCGCACAGAAGTCTTACACACAGAAGGTTTTACGCACAACATTTTTTACATACATACGCTTTTACACACAGATGTCTTTACGCAGACACAAATTGCACACAGAAACTTGTGCACACAGCACGCGTTTACACACAACCAAATTTTACACAGAGAGGCTTTGCTTCCCCTTCTTGATCACCTACCTTTCGTGTTCCCCCCCTCTGGAGGATACAGCCACATGAATGACATGTTTATCAGCAAGTATGGGGCCACAATATGGAGTTTTTTCAACGTGAAATCCACAGGACTCCCCGCTCCCCTTCTATTTGGAGGTGAAGACAAGGCCTTCCTCTAGATTTCACTTAAATCCATTGACCATAATTCTTAGTGGTTGAATTCCTATGTTTGCTATTCATATCACATTTAAATTAGATCCTAATTTTTACCAATGATCTGGTTGTGTATCCCATTCTATCACTAAACCGAACCCAATGATCATCATTTGTTTCACCAGGTACCTATACATTTCCATTACTATCATTACCGTAACCATGAAGGGTAACAATATGATTGATTACTGTATCATTCAATATCATTCTGTTGAACCATTTTTGCTGTAAATTTCTGGTTTCAACATGTTTCAACAATCCATTTATAAGTGCTTGGTGGCTCCGTTGGTGGCTCCCGACATGGCTTACAAGTGGCCCAGGTCCTTGAGAAGTGGTTGCTGGAGAAGTGAGCGGGGATGGGGTCAAGGGTCACGATATGTCTTTCTTTGTAACCCGTATATAGACATAGACATTTACCCAGGTCCATGGGAAGATCCAATGGACTTTTGTATGGTCTTATCACAACCCCGGAATCCTCAATATGCCTAGTATGACTATGACTAGTATGATGATACCATGAGATATTGACTAATATGACTAATATCATTAAACTATTAGACTATTAATTAATATGATATATTTAATATGACTACTATATTAGTGATATTAAACTAATACTATTTGATAATATTATGACTATGAACTAATATCATTAAATGACTAATATGACTACTAGAGATAATCAGTTATATGAGATATTATGACTAATGTTATGTCAAATGATGGTTATATGAGATAGTAGGTGCAGGATGGTGCCCCCCAGTGATGTTTGTGGTTTTTAAACCCCATTAACATCCATTAACTAGTTCGTTATATCTACCATAAACCACAGTTAAACCACTTAAAAGGCAACTTAGCTATCTTGGGGGCCCCATCCTGTGGAACTTTATGACCAATATGCCCCACTTTATTTTACATCTTTAACATAATTCAAAAGCATGTCAAACTTTTTAATCAAAATAAACCTATTCAAAAATGGGGGTCCCATTTTTATTGGGGTCATTTGTAGAACCTGGAAACATTACAGCGGGTCAGCACTTCGGCTGATGGGCAGCAGATGCATTCTTGCGAGATCGTCTACTACTGGATGGAATGTAGACATACACATGTGTTTGTGTCTCTTTGGGGTTACTGTAGATGGTTTTTCTACCATTTATAGCCACTCAAAGTTAAATCTCAAGCAGGGAAGAAACCACCAAGACTGCCTGGATGTTTTGATTTGGATCTCTAAGTACTCTTGAAGAGCAGATCTCCTGTGCACCAATCCATCAGGTTCAACCCATCCCAGATGAATGCGATTCGTGATTCTCTGAAGGTCGGATTTGGTGAACCAGGTCTCAGGGGTTTGCCCTCAATCAAATAGTTTGCCATTGGAACATGGCCATGTTACAATGGGATTCTAGGGCTATGTTTAATTACCAGAGTAATCCTCAAGACCAAACCAATGGTAGCATGAAAATCACCCGTTCTTGATGATTTTGGGGTGATTGTTCTGCTCATTCGAAACCATCATGCGGTGTTTCCCGGATCCGGCCCCATTGAAGGCCCCACCAAGGTGCAACTTACCTGTGTCAGAAGATGGGTAATGACCATTTGAAGAGATAAATAATCTACAACGTGGCCATTGCTATATTAGATTACCAGCAGGTCACATGTATTATATATATATACATTCAGTATATTTTACTATATATATATATACGTATATGTATGTACATATACCCAGGGAGTGTTTTTCCCTGGATCCCTTCAGATTTCATGTTTGTATATGCATATGTATATATATATAAATACATTATTATTCTTATTATATATATATGGGTTTGTAATTGTTGGTCTGGACATTGATATCTACTCCCATGCAGTTCCAACGGTTTTTAAATGTTTCTGTGAGGGATGGTGATCAGCCTTTTCCTGATGACCAAGCCATACAGGTGGAGGGCATTACGCTGATCCAGGCGCCGAGTTGGACTCGGAGAGTGGACTCCAAAGCCACATTTAGGAAGGAAGGAATGCGGGAGAAGATGATAAACCGCGCATATATACGTATATATATATATACATAGTTGTATACACATACATATATATATATATATACATGTATATATATATACACATATATATATATATATATACAATATATATATATACAATATATATATATATATATATCCATATATATATATATCGATATATATATATATATATCCATATATATATATATTTCCATATATATATACATACAGAAATATATATATATACATATGTATAATATATATATATATGTATAATATATATATATATATGTATTATAATATATATATATGTATTATATATATATATATATTTTATATATTTATATTTATATATGTATATATATATATGTATTTAAAAAAGGAACCACAGTGTGGTAAAAACAACAACAAGAAACACACTCACACATTTAGCCAACAGAAAACATAGGATAGGACAAGGACATATTCGGATAAAGATGATCAAAATTGATAAAACCCCAGCAGAAGTGAGAGCAGCAAAACCATGTATTTGATCAATCACAAATTAGGGCACAATATGGCAAAAAAAAATCTAATCCGTGGTCCCTGAAAATTTGAACTTTGTAGCTTGTACAAAAAAGTGAATGTTTCATTTATCTCCATAGTTGAATGGGCTTATAAACCAACAAATGAACATAAGCGGTGGCCGCATTGAAGGGAAGAGGGCGACCATAATTGAGATACAAAACAAACAAATCAAAAGGCCTAGTATTCAGGTGAGCAGTGACTGCAAAACCACAGTTGCTTGATGATTAATATAGTATATATAGTTGATTTATTGGCTTGATGATCTAAGGATGTTTTGGTTATACCCTCCTGTAAGCAGTACACGTGGCTGGAAAATCTTCGGATTTTCTTCGATCACCGAGTCGCTGCAGGGTCCACCGGGCACGGGCAAGACGAGCACTGTACTGGCACTTCTGGCGGTGCTGCTGGCGTCCAGGAAAGCTAAGGCCGTGGCGCGCTGCGTTTAGTCATGGGGGTACCCCAAAATGATATGGAAACTCCTACTAAAAGGAAACCTCCATATGGTGGACATATGGGGACCCTGGAATGGAACACAAATTCCAGGAAACGTTTTTGTTTTGTCGAAGATCTTGTTTTTCCGGTGATTTAAGTTAGTCCCAACTTTTTTTCACGAGTTGGTTGTGCGGGGGTGTTGTCAACCAACCAACATGTGATGGAAACAACAAAATTCATGATTTTAAGATCATAAGCAACCCAAACCACCCAAAATAATAAGCAGATTTTTAGCCAGTTTCAAGCAAGGTTCGAAATGATTGGGGCCAGAAGCTTTGAAAGATTCAACCATCAGTCCTATTTTGTAGAGGTCCTGGTGAAGTGTCTGAAGGGGCCGTATCCTTCGGTCACGTTTTTCTATCATCTCAGATCCACCAAAGGACTGTCATGTGGTGGATGATAGTTCGGCCAAAGTACAGCAGATCGATGAAGACGGTGATGAATGATGAATGTGTGAAAATGTTTGTAATTACTACCATGGACAAGTGACGCTTTGTAATTTTTGCCAATGAACTTGGAGGGTGACTATCTGAATGACAGGCCAAATCAGACCTTCAGAATGATCAAGACTCGAAGTAAGTTGACCGTGCGGCAAAGGACTGGAAAAGTACAGTCTTATGATGTACGTACCGCTACAATCCGTCACATACCCATACTTCGAGAATTCTGCTATAGGTTGAATTCTCATGTCTGGTTGTCCTATCTACCACCAGTTTTCGGAACAACATCCCCTTGCTTACTAGGTCACTGATGTCGTTTAGGTGCTCCCGCAGTGTCTCTTTCTGCACCAACCACCGCATCGTGCCACAGGAAAAGAGGAGATCCGCTGGGTCCAGAGCTGTCAATGACTTCGGGGATTTTCCATTGCTATGTTTGATTAGTCTAGCGGGTAGCTCGACTTTGGTCGATTCTTCTTTTCTTGTTCATACCCATCACCGAATCACTATTGAAGCCTCCCTGTGACATATCTCTGTACTATTCTGTACTAATGCAGAAGTTTCGACGGTTTCCAAACGACATGAAACGACTATCGATATCAATGTCTGAGCAAAGTTCACCTGCAGGAAGAGTAGGAAGAGTGGTGCCTCCGAGGCCGGGAAAGCCGTTGAGGTGGATGTTTGCTCTTAAAAATATCCAGACCCTCCACAATTGTACCCATAAAAATTGTGTTTTACATGTGTTTTATCCACGATTTTTAGTACGTTTAGCATCTTTTAGCATCGTTTAGCACCTTTTAGTCCATTTATTTGGGGTGTTTGGAGGATCTAGGTAGACCTCATCCACGAGTCCCTGGAGGATGAAATTTGGACCACCCATATGCATGATTATGCATGTATATATAATATTATACACATATATATATATATATATGATCTTGAATGTCACCCCACCCCTTAGTATGCTTCCTGGAATCCTGTCTTACCCAAAATCAATGCAGCAGTTCCTCTTCGCAAAACATCAGCATCCGGTGATCAAGGGTGTCCTGAAACAGATTCTTTGAGCCCCAAGAAAATCCCTCAAAGACTGGAAAACGATAGGAACAAGTCATTGACATTCACCCAAATATCATGAAACATCTCTCAGAATTGGCTAACGTCTCCGAAGAGATTTTTGAAGTGCGGTGGTTTTGGGATGTTTTGGGATGTTTTGGGGACTGGTTGCTGGACCGCAGTTGAAAGATGCAGAGGTCCTGAGCCCAGCGTTGATGACTGCGCGGAATTCGACAGATGGCTGGTGATCAAAAATGATCCCTGTTGTACCATGCTTTGGAGTCCTTGGGAGGATGAACATAAGTCACATAATCATTAGTTCATTAAAATCCAGAAGATTCGCAACGATTGGAGGGCACCGGGGCCGCTGCGCCTTTGAGGTGAGCACAGTGGGTGAGGACGGGGTCTGGTGATGTTTGTCCGGGTGAACGGTGAAGGATTGTGAGGCAGAATTTCTTGGTCACCGGAAGTCTTCCGCCGAAGCTGCTTCATGTTGGATCAACTTCTCGGTATCAGATGTATCAGGTTCTCAGGGTGTGTCAGGATTCTGATGAAGAACAAGAGCGAGTGAAGAAGCTAAAGGCCGGGACATCTCCTGCAAGGCATCATTTGGGTACTGCAATTGAAGCGACCAAAACAGCATGGAAGTTTGAGTGCCCCCAGTTGGGTACCCCCCAAAAACTTCAGCAACAAAGGAAGTTGAAGTAGTAAGCCCTATTCGTAAAGGTTGCTGGGGTTAATGACTCCTTGAGAAGCCCAGTCAATGACCCGCAACTTTTGACTGACTCTGACGATGGTTGACCGGTACTTGTCTGAAAATGTGGGAATTACTCCAATTATTGACAGTCATGTCATGTTCATAGGAAAATTATGATATTGAACTGCCATGAACTGCCCATGTTTTCTGTTTTTATTCCCCCAAACCAAAGTCACATTACGCTGGGCCCATGCATTGCTTGATGCTGGAGTATCTCCAATGAATCTGCAGTTCCATTGTCAAAGCTTTAGAAATTCCAAGTAATGCTTTCAGTAGGATTATATAAAGTACGTACATATATTTGAATGGCAGTTTCAAGTACTTCAGACTTTTCCTTCCCCAAAACAACAGCCTTCCCCCCAAAAAATGAAGCTTGCTTCGCTGATGGTCGGAAAAATGCTGCGGACTCTTCGGCTCACCAGTCATAAATAGGCTGACTCAAGACCCATCAAGGGTAAATCCAGCCCCTCTTTGTGTTTCATTTGGTTCGAGTACTGTCAATTCTGATGTGTTCTCACGCGATTTGGCGGCGCAATCGACGTTTATTTACATGTACCATTCACCCAAATAGAGGGGTTGAAAACTACCCTTCCTCCAAGAGTTTGGCGCAACTCTCGGGGAAAAACTCGTTTGGGATGTTTTGGGGATAAGAAGAGGGCCAGAAACTTTATATAAGTTGGCTTTCCAACTAGACTGTTGGAGTTATGGTGGATATCTATCTATCAACATATGTTTATGATTGTTTATGTATATATATATATATACATAATTGGTTGGTGGTTGCAAAATGTTGCAAATAGGCTTTTGTTTTAAAGATATCCCATAGGATCCATGGTGCTGCTATATATGGTAACATGGATCCCATCAATATACCCCAGTCATGTTAGCATTACTATCCCAGCACCATGGATCCGTCATGGGTATGGGATCCATGGATCCCCGGTCGATCCCCGGTCACCATTCCCTGGTGAATTTCCGGTCGAGATCCTCAGGTGAGATGTCCTTGGCTGAGGGCCAACTTCGTTCCCTTCAGCGACCAGGAATGGCAAGAGGTGCCGCGGAGACAGCGGAGCAAGATGCCCCCCCCAAAAAAAAGCCGTGATCCATGGATCGCCTTTGGAAATTTAATGAAATTTATCTAATATGATATTAATATATATATATATATATTAATGGTGTTTGATAGTGTTCGTTTATATAAGACACCTATGGATCTATAGAGGTTTCATGAGGTTTCTGAAGTCATAGAGGATCCCCAAGTCGCCATGGTTGTTTCAATGCTAAGTCATGATTATCCATGACTTGGATGATTTGGGGATATCCCAATGTATTGGAAACCTCCCTGTGATTCTATGATTCATATCCTTTTTTGATGCCCTTGGTCTATACACAAACATGACAATTGCAATTATGCCAGGCCACTTTAGTATATATATATATATACATACACTATATATATATATATCTTCTCAGTACGTCTAGATCAAACCTCTGATCGGAACAAAAACTCGAAACCCATACGTCCGGATCACCGCGGCACGATTCCATCCCCGCTTTTCTAGCCAAGATTGGGGATTTCATCATCCATGATATGAGAATCCCTATGAATCAACCATGATTCAACCATTATAATTCAATGACAGACGGTTTTGAACATTCTTCGCATCTTTATGATGTGCATACAATGTGTATCACATCTAATATCTATACATGTGAATGTCATAGCAACATAATGCACATGTGTATGTTGCATATACTGCATATATGTATAGAATATTATAGAATATACATACAATAGTAGCCCATACTGCGTTTTTGTTTGGATAGCATGAATATCCAAAGTTTATTCCCAATGGTTCGTGGGGCAAAACTGAGAGAAATGGGTATACAGGATGTCCCATAAGAATCCATAAGATCTCATTGAGTAATGACACCTTCAACCCCTTTTTGTTGGGAAGTGCAGGGGTCCACGCTTTCCCCCAGGTGGTGCGGCCGGGTGATGCGCTGCGAAAGCCGTATACCAAGGTGCGCATGGCTGGCCCACGATGATGGGATGGCTGGTTTTGCATGCCGTTCGGCGAGGTGTTATGGGGAAAACTATGGAACACTATGCAGGTAATTCCAGTTTTTTTAGTTGGAAACTGAGTTATTTGCAAACCTCGGGCATGAACATTTTGACATTCTTGACATTCTGGACTCATACTCTGACTGCAGATGGTCAGTGAGCAAAACATTGTGAGAAATCCATTGTTCGTCCGGGTGTGCAGAAATGCCTGAGCATAGTGACAGATCGCGGCAAATGGCATCATGGCGTCGCTATGAAGTGCGTAGCAAAAGAGGGTCACTCAGGATACTGTATGGTATATGGTATACTACGGTATACTTCATGCATGTATCTTACAAAATATGTGTATAAGGTCATTTATGAACGTGAGAGGATCATCCCTTCACGCTCCAAGGTATGATCCTTGTATAAGAATATGAGAGCATATGATAGCAAACAGCCTGCAGGGTATATAGCATGTTTGTGTATCTAGGGAAGGCTCCACACTGTCGATGATTTTGGGAAGCTGACGTTCCTTACATATAGTTTCTCTTCACTGGTTTCAGTCATTTGTGGCACCCACAAAAAGAAACAAGTTGGTCAAACAAATCGCTGATTTTTTATTCTCGGCTGTTTGCGAAGTTCAAGGGTCATGAAACAATAAAACATGTGGGAAGCCGCACAGATCTGAAAGCACACGCTTGTGTCCCCAAGTGCTGCTGAACTTCCTACCCAAGTCCATGCTAGGAACTCGTCACGTCACATTCACCGCCAAAAAATTACAAATTGTGTTGTTTTTCCTTGAAATGCGATTATGTTGCATGATCCTTCCACTTGTATAGTCCTGGTCAGTTAGTGATTGCTCGGGGACTTACTGACCATGAGATCGCCATCCACGTATTGGTCCAAGTATCAACTGACCATGCGCCCCTACTTTTCCTCAATGGGGTTCTATCCCCAATTCTCACCAAGAAAAGAACCGAATTCTACCCCCTTGAAATCAGACACGACAATGGAAACTCCACTTTACAGATCTTTATAGATGACTATATATATTATAATATATATATATTTAATATATTATATTATATATATAATTTATATATATAATATATATATATATATTATATTATATTGAAAGAATTGCCAGGTTGGCCGCTGGTACATGTCCTATTTTCAGGGATCCCAGGTGATGTCCTTCGAAAGCCTGGGAACATTGTATTCACATGGGGCCCATTGTGGATAATGATGACAAATTGTGGATATCCAAGACTTTAACAGATTTTGGCAGTAGTCTCGGACATCCAGAAATTCTTAAAGCAAAATAAAGCAAACACGTATATATACAGTCTTTGAATGTCCAACATAATGCAGCAGTCCCCGAAAAGAGCAGTATCCAGTGCGCAATTGCTGGCATGTCACAGGAGCAAGTCACTCCGGTGCCGGGGGCCCCAAAGATCACTCTAGGGATGTACGTGATTTTGCCATGGGAAAGGAGCTCAGACTACACATCAGGATCTACAAAACATGTCAAACAAAAAAGGGGACTTTTCAAATCATGTCAACTCTGTACTGATTTCCGTCTCCTAACATTAGACAATGGAACTCTTAGAGACTTTTAGGTGCTTGGGGAACTTACGAGAACCACATCAAAACGATAGCGCCAAGCCTCCAGTTTTACCCGGTGTCAACTCGCTCCCGGAACTAGATGCAGGTTTGATGGAGGTTTAAATCATAGGAAGATCATCCAACTACTTAAGGATGTTTTACCCTCTGGTAAACAAACAGTTTGCGAACTTGAAAATGGTGATTTAGTGTGTTGAGAAAAACCCATTAAACATGTGGTGATTTTCCATAGTTATATTAGTTTACCAGAGGGTACCATGTTTTACCATGTTTAATCTCAGGGTAATACTTTTTGGATTTCTCCGGGCTAAGAAAACACCCGACATCATCAGCAGTCTTCCGGGGTGAGGTCGGACGAAGAAGACGGCCGGACGCCGCAAAAGGTGGGCCTTAATGATGCAGCCATGTTTGTGAGGCTTGAAACTTGAAACCACCCAGATAAAATATGATAAAATATGATAAAATATGATAAAATATTGAAGCAATAAACCTTACATAAGCATATCTTGCTCTTGGATGCTTGGTGCCAGCAACCCTGTGCACAACTACTTCCGTAAGTTTTTTCCTTTGACCGTTGCAGTGCAGATTCCGGGTCCTCACCATGGCAACAAGGCTTTAGCCAGTCAATATTTTGGCACCATGTGTGACACCAGCCATGTTGCTTTCAGCCACAACTCGTCACAATTCGTATTTTCTTGCAATACATTGGCCGGGAGGGAATCCAAGTCTGCTTGGCCTTCCCCATTTTTGCTGAAATCCAAGAATATTCCTGGTAGCATTCAGCTGTTGCTTTATAATCTACTGTATGTGTCTTGACTCGCACAGTCTCCTTTGCTTTCCAGCGTGGCCTATGTGTCTTTTTCCTAATTCCCGACAGTTATTGGATGTCAGGTCTATGTGAGGTTTCCTAAAATGGGACTACAGACCATGGTTGTTTCATGTTGTTTCATGTTGTTTCCATGTTTGATAAATGCTGATGAACATTTTGGATGATGCAACGGGTATATACCCCTATGACATCCTATGACAAAACGGACACCTCCATCTGTCTTGAACACCATGGTCATCCATGACTTGGATCCAGGTAGGCCATTCGATTATCATTGGATGCCATTATTATCCATTATTATCCATTATTAACCATTATTAACCATTAACCATTATTAACCGTTATTAAATGTTATTAACCATTATTAACCATTATTAATCATTATTATAAACACTATTAATCATTTTTAACCATTATTAACCATATGATTCTATATTATGATGATGATTAGATGATCGTCATTATTGTTATTAATTGTTATTAGTAAAAACATTTAACCATTATACATATCAATCGTTATTAACCGTTATTAATTATTATTAATCATTATTAATCATAATTTACCATTATTAACTATTCACCACTATGTGTCTTAACCTTGAACCATTAATCATTATATATCAACCATTATTCACCATTGTTAATCATTATCAACCATTAACTATTCACCACTATGTGTCTTGAAAACCAGTCAACTCCTCTTTCGTTGCCCACCTCCCCAGATCGCTCCTTCGGAGTCAGGTCTTAGTTTGCGCTCCGTCCAACGCAGCGGTGGACGAAGTTCTTCGCCGTGTCCATCGGGCGCCAGGGCGGTACCATGGGAATTTTTTAGGTCAAAGATCTATGAAATCTTGGGATAATGATAGATGGGGCCCCCAAGATATCTAAGTTAACAGAAGTGGCTGAATTCTATGGTGTATGGTAGATATAACATGATATAACGATATATAGTTAATGGGATTTATAAACCAGCTTATAATATTGGGATAATGATAGGGATAATATCTATGAAACGGTTCATGTCACAAAAGTCTGTGGGGTTTCATCCCGCGGATAACATTCTATAAAACATTCTATCTACACATCTAAGCCCAAGACAACAATCAATGTGGTTGTTTTCTGAGTCAAACATCTTCACACAGGTTCACACATTTGGATGATCACTATCACTGTGCTGATCGCTAACATCAAGATCCATGGAGATAAACTGGGAGAGTTGAAGTCAAGATATGTCAAGATCATGTCTGGTCCCTTGAGTCATTTTACGCTGCTTGATTGGTGAATTTGTCGGGACTTAATGGAACTTCTACTATCTTATTCGAGCTAATTTCATTGTGGATTATGATAAGCCATATATAGTAACAGGCCGGAGAATAACCTAAGTAACCCCCATTGATCTCCCTTTGTCCGCCACTTTTTAACGGAAGGACGGATTTCTGGGAGACGATGGCACGTTCTTCAAACCGGAAATGACCAGGCAGGGATGCCATCACTGGGAAAATCATCGAACTGAAGTTTTTGTTGGCTGGGAAAAGACACTTGAAATCATGTTGAAGATGCACATGATATACCAAAACTGGTGAACGTAACCGTAGTTATAAATGTCACCCTCATGTTTAGATGGAATACGCCACGAAACGCGGACAGGCCCGGGGACTTACGATCACCAGGGTTACCACTTTTGACTCCTGGGATGATCTTTGAAAGATGTCGAGGTGATATGGGTCGCTTTTTGGGTGCAACAAAAATGTCAACAACTCATGTCAACAGCTATATGAATAACAGCTATATTAAATTAACATCTTTTTTTTTGTCTGAAACTCGGATGGACCTCCGTTCTTCGGATTCTTCGGATTCTCGTTCTTTCAATGGCAGGAATCCAACCTATCCAAGGGACCTGGTGGGCCTGGTGGGCCTGGCCTGGCATGCCATAAACCTTCCATTTTGGGTTTCTGTTTCAATCACTGAAGAGTCCCATTTCTGGTATTAGGGACGGAATTTTCTGGGGTTCCTTCCATATTCATATTCGCATATCTTCGCCATGGTTTTCCGGCCATTGATCTCTCAACTCCATTGACATATTGAATCACGTGCCTGCCACAGGGTTGGTCCAGGCGCGCATTCGGACATCCGAAAGGCGAGCGGGGCAGAGAGGGAGATGGCAAGTGAACAAGGGATAACAAGGGTATGAAAGTACAACATGTACCAGGTACAGTACTTTGACAATCTTTGATGTATGATGATACATACTATTTATATAAACCTCTCCTATAATTCTGGCTATATAAAGCATGTCATTTTCCGCTCAAAACTGCCAATTCCCGTGACCTGCCTGGTGTTTTTTTTGAGTTCTGATGAGGACTGATCAATGTGTTGAAGCCCATTAAACTAACATAATGTGGTTAAAATATGTTTAAAAAAACCATCCATTTGGGAATGGTTTATACATGTTTATACCACCTATTCATGGTGAAATTGGGGATGGTTTATGGCATTGTTTTACCAACATGATAGTAAAATATAGTAAAATAACATCAGCATCAGTTTTTCATGTTTGGACCCGTTTCTTTGGGTGAATTTCTCACGACTTCCAGGCCTACGCCCTCCGTGAGCAAATCGACCGACGACTTGCTGGTTGCACTTCGGCTCTGGGACCGGGGAACGATGAAGAAATTGGGATTTCATGGCGATGTGGGTAAAACATGGTGAAACAATAAACCATCCCCCAGTCATCACCATGTTTATAGTTGGTATAGACCATTCCCCTGGTTTATATGTGTAATATGTGTATTTTTCCCACATTAGTAGGAAGTTCAAGAATTCTAGGATCTCTGCTTATTTAAAGTAGCTATGGAAAATGGATGAACATGGCCCATGTTGTGGAAAACACTTGACATATCTTGAAATCACGAACCAGTTGCCCTCTGGTTATTTAACATAGCTATATACGGAACATCACAATTTTTTACTATCTGGTTCATCATGAATCATCTATAAATGGCCCATGTTCCATAGCCATGTTAAAGAACCAGAGGGTAACTCGTTCGTGTGACAACATCATATTTTTTGCAGCGGTCAAACCAGAAACCTCTGAAGATGATGAACGATGCGACTCATGACAAGTGCTTGTTGTGTTTGTTTTGCGGTCCATCCTGTGGAAGTGAACACCAGCTCCACGGAAGTGCATGGGTTGGGGAAACCAAACCAACATCAAGTGGAATTGCCTGGTGATATTTTGCTCACAAACTCAACATGGAACAGAAACCCGGGGCACGCAATTTTTCCTTCGACATCCGGGTGTCTCTCGGTGCTGAGGTGATGCGCCAGACCACAACAAGCGGGACCGGGCGAATGGGGTGTCCAGGATCAAGATCATGTAATCAGTGGCCATTTAAGAGGTGCTGTACCATCTAAAGTTCATTAAAACTCCATTAAAGCCATACAGGCCATATTTTCGGGGACATATAATATGAAAACATCCCCTTACAGTTCCCTTACATAGACCCTACATGGAGCTTACATAGGTACCTCCAGTTTCGGTACTTGATACCAACTGTTGGTGGATGCCCGACGTTGATCCAGGCCAGGAGCTGAACGGAACTTACCCGACTTATTCTTGGGGGAAAATTGGGGACAAAGCAACAAATCCAGCTGTGATGCCGGAAAACACCAACCATTACCCTCCAGTAAATTAACATAGATTTTGGCAGATAGGGGTTGGAAGATTGGTTTCCACTAAACATGGGTTATTTTCCACCAACCATTATGTTGGGGATCTAAATGGGTTTTGGTTCCACAGCTAGGAAAATCCATGGAATTCCTGGAACGCGGGCGGCACGGCTAGATGCTTTGGAATATTCCATTCCAGGACATTCCATGGTAACTCGGATGACACACAATTCGCTGTTTCTTTTTGGATGAGGAACTCAACTACCGCATCATACCACATCTTGCTGATTATAACAGACCTAAAACATGTTTTACCGGTAATTTAACATAACTATAGAAAGATCCACCATTTTTAATGGGAAAATCCACTATTTCTATGGTCATTTTCCATAGTTTTTATCCCAATTTTTTCCAGTTTCGCCGGTGACACCAGGAGGAGGAAAAAGATGCCGTCCTCTCCCTCGCAAGGCCGGTGAACCAACCAACCATTGGGGCTCCCCCTAATATTTGTATAGATGTGTATAGATGATATATATAGATGATTATAGATGATTATAGATTATATATAGATATAGATTATAGATGATTATAGATTATAGATATAGATGATATATATAGATGATTATAGATGATTATAGATGATTATAGATGATTATAGATGATTGTAGATGATTATAGATGATTGTAGATGATTATAGATGATTATAGATGATTATAGATGATTATAGATGATTATAGATGATTATAGATGATTATAGATGATTATAGATGATTATAGATGATTATAGATGATTATAGATGATTATAGATGATTATGATTATAGATGACTGTAGATGATTATAGATGATTATAGATGATTATAGATGATTATAGATGATTATAGATGATTATAGATGATTATAGATGATTATAGATGATTATAGATGATTATAGATGATTATAGATTATAGATGATTATAGATTATAGATGATTATAGATGATTCTAGATGATTATAGATGATTCTAGATGATATAGATGATTATAGATTATAGATGATTATAGATGATTCTAGATGATTGTAGATGATTATAGATGATTATAGATGATTATAGATGATTATAGATGATTATAGATTATAGATGATTATAGATTATAGATGATTGTAGATGATTATAGATGATTATAGATGATTATAGATGATTATAGATGATTATAGATGATTAGATGATTATAGATGATTGTAGATGATTATAGATGATTATAGATGATTATAGATGATTGTAGATGATTATAGATTATAGATGATTATAGATGATTTATAGATGATTATAGATTATAGATGATTATAGATTATAGATGATTATAGATGATTATAGATGATTATAGATGATTATAGATGATTATAGATGATTATAGATGATTATAGATGATTATAGATGATTATAGATGATTATAGATGATTGTAGATGATTATAGATGATTATAGATGATTATAGATGATTATAGATGATTATAGATGATGATATAGATGATTATAGATGATTATAGATGATTATAGATGATTATAGATGATTATAGATGATTATAGATGATTATAGATGATTATAGATGATTATAGATTATAGATGATTATAGATTATAGATGATTATAGATGATTCTAGATGATTATAGATGATTGATTATAGATGATTATAGATTATAGATGATTGTAGATGATTATAGATGATTGTAGATGATTATAGATGATTATAGATGATTATAGATGATTGTAGATGATTATAGATTATAGATGATTATAGATGATGATTATAGATGATTATAGATTATAGATGATTATAGATTATAGATGATTGTATAGATGATTATAGTAGATGATTATAGATGATTATAGATGATTGTAGATGTGTATAGATGATTATAGATGATTATAGATTATAGATGATTATAGATGATTGATGATTGTAGATGATTATAGATTATAGATGATTATAGATGATTATAGATGATTGTAGATGATTATAGATGATTATAGATGATTATAGATGATTATAGATGATTATAGATGATTATAGATGATTATAGATTATAGATGATTATAGATGATTGTAGATGATTATAGATGATTAGAGATGATTGTAGATGTGTATAGATGATTATAGATGATTATAGATTATAGATGATTATAGATGATTATAGATGATTATGATTATAGATTATAGATGATTATAGATGATTGTAGATGATTATAGATGATTATAGATGATTATAGATGATTATAGATGATTATAGATTATAGATGATTATAGATTATAGATGATTGTAGATGATTATAGATGATTGTAGATGATTATAGATGATTATAGATGATTATAGATTATAGATGATTATAGATTATAGATGATTGTAGATGATTATAGATGATTGTAGATGATTATAGATGATTATAGATGATTATAGATGATTGTAGATGATTATAGATTATAGATGATTATAGATGATTGTAGATGATTATAGATTATAGATGATTATAGATGATTGTAGATGATTATAGATGATTATAGATGATTATAGATGATTATAGATGATTGTAGATGATTATAGATGATTGTAGATGATTATAGATGATTATAGATGATTGTAGATGATAGATGTGTGGAAAGACTGAGGCTCAATCAAATGCAGCGAGATGGTTAACCAGGCACCCATGGTAACAGGGATGATCCATTTTTTTGACTTTATCACAGTGTAACACGTGTTTTTTTTCTTCGTTTTCAACTACTTACTATCCCGTAGGATCCATGTATGCTATATATATATATGGTAACATTTACCATCAATATAATATACCCCCAATGTTAGCATCTATACCATACATGGATCCTATGGGTATTGGAGATGATTGTTTCGCTTGGCTCTGTTTTGTCCGGTGGGTCGCTCAACCACACTAACCACACCCAAGATTTTGGGCGAACAAGCTGTATCATAGTACACTCGGGCTTGAAATATGAGCGCCCGGTTCTCATCTGTTTTGAGGTATCAGGTATCCTGATTTGACATAATTTAACCATATTTGACATGAATGGATCCACAGCCAGAGATCTTTCATCAATGGATTGGTTTAAGGGAAAATCTACAGGAAACCATAGATTTTCCAATGGATTATGGGGCTTTCCTGTAAATTTTCCCTTAAACCAATCCATTGATTTCATGGTTTCGCCCTTACGGTTTTGTCGTCGAAACATAGCGAGTTGTGGCGACGTGAGGATCATCTTTTCGACCCTGGCAATGGCTGGATCACGAGACATGGTGGGAGAACCCGAGCCGCCTTCGGGCCCGACTTCGGGCGGATGGTTGCAGCAAGGTGGGTATCCAGGGCACCATAAAGATCCATAAAGGTAACAAAACATATGTTGATGTGCTACTGTTGATAAAGCTCAGATGGCCCCCCTTTGGGTTTGGATTTATGATGATTTATGATGGGGATTGCAGCTACCAGCCAGGCTGACATGATTTGCTGCTATAAATTAGCGTTGTTTAGACGTATCTTGCATTCCGTCATTCTTGTTGGATTTGCACAAAGATCTTCCAGCGAAAAAATCTGGCAAAGGATCTTCTTCCCAGGGATCCAATTCAGTATGATTGGCTTTTCCAATCACATCCAAAAATGCCAGAAATATGGTCATAATATTGGCATTGATATCTGAAAATGAGCTGAGATGATTGGATTTTGAAGGGATCTCAAAGATTCTCAGGGTATGTGTACCAACTTTTGCTCCATGTGAAGGTCTCCATGGGCAGACCACCTTAGACCACCTCGAGGTCGGCTGTCCTGAAGACTTCGACACCGTCCTGGTGGATGAGGTACCACCGAGAAACGGATCCGGTTGGACCCTGGCGGGTACCTCTTTGCACATATTTAAGGTAGATATTTGGAAAGAATGGGATATAATTGATATACTGACATAATGGTACATGATATTTAAATATATTTAATGCGGAATATTCCTATATGTTATATACAGATTCATGTTTCTCATACTTGTTAGCATTATCTTTTGGGATTCATGGGATTTTTTGATCCCAACGATGACTTTCCCATAGAAATATCTGGCTGAGCAGATTGGATGCCTCCATCTCCACTCCACTGGGCTCAGGCGTGTCAAGGGGTGGAACTTTCCACCTTGATCCCCTTGAAACTGGGCTGCAGGCGAGACGGCCTGAAGATGCTGGGCTTGAGTGTGGAATCCAACGGTGGAAGCATAACGTGGGACATCTCCCATGATCAATGAGTATGTCCACTTGGATTTTTTGGTGCTGATTGGTGCTGATTGGTGCGATTGTGTGTGTTGATCCATGATGGGTGGTTTCACCAATGTTGATCCATGATTCACTTTTCCATCACAAAAAAAACTAATCTGCTATCAATCCAATGCCATAAACCTTCGATTGGGCATTCACTGGCAATGCTATGATGGAAAACAACCCACCAAATGATGATGGAACATGTGTTCTATAACTTTTTCGACATTTCTTGACATGGAGGTTTCCTAAAATGATTTGAAATGGGGGTACCCCTTCAATCATCCAAGTCATCAGACCATTTTAGTATTGAGAGGTGACTTGGGGATCTCCCATTTCAAGAAACCCCTATAGATCCATAGTTGTCTTAGATCTCATGATATTTTTAGCAACTTTAGCACCATCAATATCTCATTGGATAGATATCATTATATCCCATTATAAACCAAATATATATACCAGTATAAACCCATATAAAGCCTATAAAACACCATATTCGTATCATATCCCCCCAACGGTATCCCTTAAGGGTTCAAACTCCCTCCGATTCCAGGCGTTTGATCCTCATTGGCGACCCAAATCAGCTCCCAGCCACCGTCTTCTCAGAGCTGCTTGGCATCTCACCATCATCAATTATGGAGATTTATAAATGGATACCCCAATATATGGGGATACCCCAATAGCTGGAGATATTGGATATACATATATATATATATATATATGTGCAATGATCAAAAGACGCTATGAAAGGCTTCAATTACGATCCGCCATCACTACTCAAAACATGTGATTTACTGTGTGTAGCGATAGGGGGCCTTGTGTAGCGATACCTCTTTTTAGACTTTGTTTATGATTGAGCCTTCCTGTTGGGCGCATGACTTTCCAATCTTTTGATGTCAGAGTGCGACACTGGAGCAGTCGCAGTGGGCTGGTCTTCCTGGGTAGTTGCAAGATGGCCTGTCGTCAAGTATATATGAGATAGTTACATTAAACAATGTTGATATATTGGGGTATGTTGATCTATAAGGTATGCAAGAAACTAATTCATAACGCATCATGAGCTTGATGATGGTGATGATGCTGATGATGATGGTGATGGTGATGATGTTGATTCAGATAGTGACAGTGCTGAGATATGTTGAAAAAGCATCCTTCTACGTCACGGACGCTTCTCCAAAGCCACTGTCCAGGAGTAGAATTGCAACATGGAGCTTGTCAGAATTTCGTGTCACTTGAAACTTACCCCTGAGATCACACATTTTCTGGTCCCCGTAGCGATGCCCGAAGCGATACCCCTCGATACCCAGAGCGATACCTGAAATCCATTAAATTAGGGAGTACCCCACATGGTCACTTGAAACTATACAACTTGTTTTCTATTTGCACACGTCAGTAGCTTCTAGAGTTATGCCGCGTTCCAAAGAGACGCTCACAGGCATTCGCAATTTGCTCAGCGATTTGTTCACATGTCTACCTGTTAGGGAGAAGTTGCCGATTCATTTTGGCGTGGTATTAGGTTGCAAAGGAGGCGGGGTGAAGAAAAAAAGGCGCCGGAAACAAGGCAGCACAGGCAAGACAAGCCAAGACAAGCCAACACAAGCCAAGGGCAGCCTCCGAGGTCAGATGACCTGCAGTGAGTCCGGCTGGTGTCTAGCTGAAGCTGTCGACGTCAGCCTTGGTGATCACGTAAAAGTTTGAATTTCCCTGGAGATACCATCGCAAGGGGAATAAGAATCCGATTCCTCATCTGGATCCTCCTAGCAGCGATTCTGCCTAGTTGGTGAAAAGGGTGCTGGGACTGTGTGTAGCGATAGGGGGCCTTGTGAAGCGATGCCATGACCTCACCACATGAATTGAGTTTTGACGGTCGCACATATGGTATCCCCATTTATATATGGTTGATTGGTGATTTAATGGAGACTTAAGCATCAAATATGCGTTTTAAGCAACAGTAATTTCGGAATATGATATAACTGAGAAGGCATGGTTGATTGGTTGTGAAATAGGGACTTTTACTACCTAATTTACTGGGGATTATGATAAGCCATAGCAGGGAAACCGTTTTCAACCAACTAGTATTTCATGAGGTGGGATAGGGGTATGTTTAATGGCTCAATTATCCCAGGAATAGATCTACCCTCTGGTAAACATAACGCAACATATGGAAAATAGCTCCAATAGCTAGAGTTTATAGCTAAGTTGGTCTATAGCTCCAATAGCTAGAGTTTATGGTAGATATACAGGGGAATTCCTGAAATGGAGGCACCCCTAGTTCTCATCCATTTGTTTAATTCGGATTTTCCATGAAATAAACCGTCCAGCTATTGGGGTATTCCCATTTATGGAAATCCCCATATCTACCCTCTGTTAAACATACAAGAAACTATGGAAAAAACACTATGCTATTAATGGGTAAATCAACTATTTCTATGGACCATGGCTTCAATAGCTATGTCAAATTACCAGAGGGTATCTGCAACAATATCCACACATATCAATAAATCACCT
The DNA here is from genome assembly GCA_947184155.2 of Cladocopium goreaui. Classification (NCBI taxonomy): domain Eukaryota; class Dinophyceae; order Suessiales; family Symbiodiniaceae; genus Cladocopium; species Cladocopium goreaui. The sequence goes on from CAMXCT020004423.1 coordinate 278,823, forward strand.
TAAGAATCACCTTCAGTTGATTTGTGTTAATGTTGGGTCTTGTTTTGGGGGGAACTTCGCCTTTTGAACACAGGTATGGTTTTGGGGTACCTTCAGTTCGTTTTATTTATCGTTTTTCTTTCGACTTGGGGGTGTTGTATTGTAGTGACTAATCATCACTGCATACTCAACGCCCAGTATTCATTCGTTTGTATTTGTGATGGTTAAACTACAATATTCACTAGCCACCAATCCCAATCATCACTTGTGTATATTTGAATATTTGGGATTGGTGGCTCAACATGGCTCAACGACCAGTTACTCATGGTCCTTCTGGTGGATGACCATAGACTTCCAGCGCTCACGTCGGGGATGACTGGTTGACAACCGACAAGGGACACCATGGGACATTGCCACGCGGAGTGTGTAGAAACGTGCCATGAATCTCAACATCACTATCTATGATTGGGGATCGATTTTGCGAAGGTTTTTCTTCTTTCAAAGTCCCTTTTCGCAGCGGGGACTTATGTTCGAGATCCATGGATCCATGTCCACTACTGTTCACTCAAAAACTCAGCAGAATTTTTCGGCGGAGCTCGACTTGACCCCTCAACGGATGTTGATTCTCTGATGATTTCAAACGTATGGCTTTGTGATGCTTTGTCTTACTGGTGCTTAGCAGGGAATGAGGGAGATCCATAATCACTAGTATTAATCATCCCATTCCCCCATTCCCATCCATTCCCTACTAAGCACCAGTAAGTTGTGTGAACATTTACTGGGACACCCCTAGAGTCCAGTTGTTAACCACATGTTCCCTATGATTGGCCACTGGAGTGGAGGCAAAGAGCCACCCATTTTCAGCTCACCCATCTTCAGTTGGTTAGATATCACATGAATATATATCCTTCATAAATATTCATAAATATTCAGATGATCTATGATAATCTTAGATACTTCTTATCTTCTTTGTCCTATCCCATAGCCCGTCCCCTGGGGAATATACTCCATTTTGGCCCCTAGGCTGGCGAAGGCGTGGCTGTTCTGCTGTGGTGTTAAACGCCCCATAATTTGAGTACGTTTAGCCCATTGGTTTGGAGTATTTGGAGGGTCGAGGTATTGATAATGGGAAGATGATGATCAACTATGTGATATCCAATAAAGACTTAGAATCTAAGATCTGCATTTGACACATTGTGAAACTATGATAGTCTATAGTCAATTCCAATCATCGAAGGTCATCCTTTTCTGGCAACTGATGGGCCGTGGGACAACTGATGCTCAACTGAATAGTTCTATCAAGTGCGACATCGGAACGGACAATCTTTCAATCGCGTCACGATTGGTGAAAGAATTCTCCACGCGACAATGTGCCATTTGACTGGAAAGCTGATGTTCCATCAAAAAGGATGCCCTCTGGATAGCCTCTGGATGAAATCCTCCATTTACTGTCGATGATTTTTCCAGCTACCATGGCTATGGCAATACCCAGCCCAGGACTACAGCAACTATGCGCGCAGTCTGTTTCAACGATTGCAGGTGACTCACTACAAGGCATGTTGCAGCTTTGAATCGGCCGGTTTTCTGAAAGGCTGAAAAAGATTGGACAGCAGCCGACAGCTGAAACTGTTTTTTATTCATGACTTCTGGAATTGTATCATCATAGTGATTATATGTGATGCTATGTGATGCTATGTGATGATATGTGATGCTATGTGATGATATGTGATGATATGTGATGCTATGTGATGATATGTGATGATATGTGTTGATGATTCTGATGCTGTTGCTGCTGCTGGTGATGATGAGGATGGCGATGGCGATGGCGATGATGATGATTTCCTGTGTTTGTTTAGTGATATCTTTCGTTTGCGAGGATCTTCATTTGGTAGGATGTCTCATGATCTCTCTGTTGATACATCCCTCGGCTGATCTGACCTGAATCCAAACCGATGTCACGCCTACAACTGCCGGTGTTTCTCACATTATCAATAAATCATAATAAATCCCATTGGATTCACAGTTTTTTGGCTATGACAATAACTGGGCTAAACTCATCTGCCAGGTATCAATACCCATGGCATTTGTCCATTGTCCCTGCGGCGTCAGCTGTGTCAGGTGAACATGCTCAATACGCAGTATCGGATGCATCCAGCGATTTCGCGCTTTCCATCGGAGAACTTCTACGATGGTCAGCGACTGAGCCATATATATAATATATTATAATATATACTGTGTATATATATATATGTATATGTAGATCATGCATGCATGTACTGTGTATATGTAATGTATATATACATATATATATATATATACAGAGTAGATTAGTAGGATGTAACATATAAAAAATATAATATATCATGATATCATATAATATGATATAATATGATATAATATAATATAATATAATATTATATAGATATAATGTAATATAATATAATATAATTTAGTACAATATAATATACTATACTATAATATAATATAATACAATATTATATAATACAATATAATATAATATACTATACTTTAATATAATATAATATAATATAATATGATATAATATGATATAATATAATATACGTTACTGTAATATCCCCTATGAAACTGCCACTTTACTGGAGGTAAATCCATGTAAATCTTCATCTCCAGGCACACCCAAGCATCATATTGTTGAAGTGGTGAAGTTTATCGCATAGTCCTATCCCGTAATGTGGTTATTCCAATAATAAACCATCCCATCAACCAACCATTTGGGCATCATTCCAAATAGAGGGTCGTTTTTTTTCCCGGTATACTCAATTTATCTAATTTCATAAACCACTCTTCGGGATCTTTTATTATTGTCATAGAATTGGATGATGGGAAAATTTACAGGCAAGCCCTATATTTGATGGTAAAAACCCATGGTTTCATGTTAAGATTTTCCCTTAAACCAATCCAGTGATATTGGGCTTACCACGTCGTCATGTCCCCTATTAAAAAAAAACACATGTTCGGATCTCAGCGGTATCGAGACCTCAGGCAGCCTTCTGGATCATCTGGACTGGAAGGCGGGGCTTGGGTTTTTCGGTGTACGGATGTGCACCTGAAAATGGGAGTAGCCATATGGCTGTTTAAATCTGTCTAAATCGGGGAAAAAGAGAATGAACCATGGAATTTTGAGGGTACCACATTGACCAATCCAATGAGATCTTTGTACCCAGGATAGTATCTGTGGGTTTGGATCAACAGTCCACCGGGCTGGAAGCCCATTTATTCGGAGAAAATGACCATAGTTGAAACCACCAACAACCATCCAATTGGGTATAACATCGGAGATAATGAGACTGATAATGCGATATAGAATGATTTCTGTGTGCGTGTATTGCTATTCGCTCGCAAAGTGGATTTGTTTGCAAAACAGGACTACCCGAAAATTGCACATTTATGAGGAAAATGATGGAACTTAATGATAAACCATGGGTTTTGGAGGTACCCTGTTTTCAGACAAACCAAATGACAAGTTGAACAGTTTCAGTTACCAAAAACGATCAGTCATGACTAGTCTCCCAATCTGGCCTAGAACGTCACCAGTTGACCAAGAGCCATGTCAGGCCTTTGAGGCAAAGAATCCCACAAAATGGTCACACATTCCGTGCTTCGCACCGGTGGCTTTCTTTAACATCGCAGGTGGGGGCACCAAGGTTGGGTTGGTTGGTGAAGGGAGTGGTCAAATAGTGGTGTTTTTGCACCCCTGGAATTCTGTGGAAGTCACTGAGATAGTTAAGGGAATGGAGAAGGCCCGAAATTGTCAGCTGAGCTGTTTCGCCAGTTCATGCTCATTTGCTCGGTGACTTCAAGTTTGTAATATGTCTCAGGCATCAAATTGTCATTCGGTTTCAGTGCAGGAGCTACAACTGTTTTCTACGCGTCGGGCGGATAGATACCCGCGCGTTATTTTAAGGGTCATGCATAGATCATCGTGGTATTTACAGTATTTTCATGTTTCATGGTTTTTTGAGGCCTTCACGAACTAACTTTGTTTTCCATCAAATGACAAAAGAGTTGTGGAAGTTCGAGTGTTTGGTGTGCATCCGTGTTATTGATATCCATGTGATAAGATCATTGAGGGACATGCTGCAGCACAAATGCCTCAAATCAGAAGATGTTTTGGTTGCGGTGCTAAAGGACATCGAAAAGAACGATGTCCGACGCGGGCAGGCGCTGAGATCAGGAAACTTCGAAAGCTGGTGAGAACTCAACAGGCCATTTCGAAACCTGACCATTACAAAAGACAACTCCGTGGAGTTGAAGCAGCTCTTGGAAGAGGAGCTGAGAAGAAATAGGCCGCAAGTTGAACAGAAGAGGTCGCAGCCTGAAGAAGCAAAAACGACTGTGAAGCTGGCAGGTCGGTGATGCGCCCTTCATGTGGTTGGTCTTATGTGGATTTGCTGAAAACTTTGCAGATGTTAGGTTGATGTTGATTTGTTGGATCAGAAACATTGTTTGTTTCATTTGAAGGACGGCACGGGATGGATGTTATTAGCCCCCCCAACTCCCCCACCCACCCCATATTAACGATGTCGTGCGGGTATCTACCCGCCCGACACCTTTTTCTACAGCCAATGATTTTGCTTTGGTACAAGATAACAGTTTTACGCTCAACATAATTATATATATATATATAACCAATATTACAAGTTATTACATAACTTAACTATAAATTCACTATGAATTAACTCTAACTAGTCTTACATAAAAAAACGAAGAACTGTGCGCAGTGAATCCGGTGCATCCAGTGGCCGCCAGGCAAAATGTCACAGGGCTCCAAATCCTATGCCAACGAGGAGGAGGTCGGACGAGATTCGGCTGTTAAAACCGGAGGTTTTTAAGGTGCTTTCCAGGTGGTTTCAAATATTAAGATATATTACTTAGTAGCATTTAGTAGCTATTCATTAAATCATGTATATGTTTAGATATATGTTATACTGTTATACTATATATATAATATAGTGTCTAATACAGGTGTATTATTGTATGTCTAGCAACTCCAAAATAAACAGAACAGATTTGAACCAGAAGCTACCTGTAGACCGATCGATGCTGCCAAGCTGTTGAAACGGAACCTGCATTAGGGCAACAAAAATCAGCAGCTGGAACATCGCACCTGTTTCTACCTGTTCCATCTTTGTGAGTAGCTGGTGATGGTGAGTATACACTGCACATTTTCGGAGAAAGACGTAGTTCACCGTTCACCGCCGTGGGGACCATCCTGGACCTATGGCAACGCGCTTTGTTCTGCTTGGCCCTGGGTTTTCTATCAGACCTTACACTAAGTCCATGTCGGGCAGCCTCCCCTGCAATTATGTTAAGAGTTATGGCTGATTGGTGGTTTGGAACATGTTTTTTTTCCCATATATTGGGAATAACAATCCCAACTGACTTTCATATTTTCCTGAGGGGTAGGTTGAAACCACCAACCAGATGGCATTTGGCATCAGACCCAGTTGGTCCGGTTGGTCCATGCCAGGCGGAGTTCATTGTGAACATGGTCTCTGTATTGCAAAGTCTCTTCCCCGATCAGGACCATGCGCAACGGCGGCGCGGCCACGGCGCCACGTCTTTCATGAAAGAACTGGGTTCTGAATCAGAAATTGACATCTAATTTCACTCGAATCTTGTAATGGTACTCCAAAAGTTTGGGCAATTTTTTTCACGGCTTTTTCTAACTTTCACAGCAGAAATTTAAAAATCAGGTGTATCTGAAAATACATCATGTTATCCCAATCATTCCCAAACTAAAACCATTTTCATCATACGGTGGTTTCCATAAATGGGGGGTACCCCAATCGCTGGATGGTTTATAATGGAAAATCCTATTGATTAAAATGGATGAGAACTGGCGGTACCCCTATTTTGGGAAACCAGGAAACCTCCATCTTTATTTATTAAAACCTCCATTATTAATCCATTATTAACCCATTATCCCATTATAATCCATTATTACAAGCTCCATCTTTTCCCTTCATGGAAACATCATTGAAAGAAAATGGTTGATCCTTGTCCTTCTCCTTCTCATGATCCTGATCCCGATTCTCTTCTGATGGTTAATCCCCAATGTCATCTGGATTCCCAGAATGGGTCATGGAAAAATGGCCGTTTTCACCATCTTTTCATGGATTTTTCATCAGGACTGGAGACGAAAGATCGGAGTCATCTCTCCATACGCCGAGCAGGTGGAAGCTGTGTAAGTTGCTAGGCCATGGATATGAATAGTATAGTACTTATAGTATGATTTGTATGGTTATCGAATTTATATGGATATGAAATGATATGAATAGGTATCGAGTTATTTCATGTTAGATCTAGTTTATATAGGTCAACTATGGCTTTATTTGGTAACTATGGATAGCTATGGCTATGGCCCATATATAATGTTCGTTATATCATTGTTATATCCCCATACCCCATAAACCCTAATTAGTTATCCAACTTGCAGGTCAGCTTAGTTATCGTTTGGGGGGGCCATCTTGTACTTCATATGCGCATTTTGCCAATCCAAGATATCAACTTCTACGTGTTCGTGTCTTTTTTTAGTTCCAAGTTGGTGACTCCATTGAATCCGGAACTCCAGAGAAGACTTGTAAATGGAAGGAACACCAAGTTAAAAAATGAAGGTAAAGCAAATGGTGCTGGGAAATAGGGCCGGCTTCAAATAGTTCTACTCATTGCTACTACTTTTCTATCCACAAAGATGGGATGACACTAGCCGCGCACGTGCAGATGTTTGTGGGGGGTGGCTATAGCCATTGGAGGTTCAGCTCAGTTAAGTCAGAGCCTAACATCTAACGTGATGGATAAACTCTGGCATCCAAAATACTAGATAGGAATGTCTAGGAAAGCAAGTCCTTACATCACTACCTACTTTGAATAGAAATTCAATGTGCGCAGAAATTGGGACCCCAAGGCAACCCCGGATCTAGATGTGGGGTGATCCATGGTGATCCCGTGCACAGAGTATTACCACCGTGAGGTGCGCTTGCTAAAGGCAATGTTCAAAGAAAAGTGCCCCGGGTCGGGGCTGACGATGAGTGATGGGTCTGGCCACCACCGGGATTGCTGGATCCCCGGGGAAAGTACATGCCTTGTTTTCCACGGAGCTGAAAGTGTTTTTGAAAGATCCTGATTCGGTAAAGATTGATGGTTAAAATTCCAGATATCGCATGTCGTGATGGATCATGAACGAGATATCTGATCGACTGGCTCCCAATCACTTGGTGGTTTTCAATGTCATGGATACGTTTTTGTCTACGTGTTTCTGATCGACTGTACTGGAGGTGTACCCTGCCTGTAATTCGAAATGATTTTATGAAACAAATTTCAGGAAATTTGACATTGCTAATGTCAAATGCTGTATACCATGTTGAGTTTTGCGGTCAAGACTTGTGGATATGATCTTCACCATGATGTTGGGCTTGGCGCCAGACGAGCGACTGCGAATGACCATGTCATTCTTAGGCAGGATGTGTCACTCCTGAACACCGCTTTAAGCTTTGATTCGTTTCAATAGTTTCCGAGGGCGTCATGGCTCCTGGCTCTGTACTGGATGAGTCTTGTTTTTTCCGATTTTCCCCTTATTACTTTCCCCCGAAATCAACCCTTTGACTTGTTTGCCAATTCACAAGTTGACAGCAAATCCTTTGCATGATCTGGAGTAGCCTGAAAGGTTGATATGCAAACATGCAAACTCATCCCTGCTGACTTGCGGGTCTTATGTGTATATATATATATCAGTTTTAAGATGTTTTAAGTGATTCTAAGCTGTCTCCGATTCTGAACTAAAACAGCATTAGCTACTTTAGCCAGGTTCAACCAACTTTATCCAATTTCTCAGTTGATGTCCATCCCAAATCCAAAGAAATCTCCAAGAAGGTGACTCGTTGGCCCTCCGCCGTCGGAGGTATGGCATCAAAAGCATCCACGACCCATGTCCCGTGGAGGTGACCGTGGGTAAACCCATGGTGACGACTGGGAATCCCCCATAGGAAACTCCCAAATTGCCATTGTTGTGGGGCCAAAAATTTCCCAACTATTGGAGGTTAAAATATGTTAAAATCCCATAGTACCCACAAGCCCAGTCGCACACCAAGTATCATGTGTTGGTTTCCATGCCTATGATCTCCACAGCAGCAGATACTCTGGCGTTCGATACATCTGGATGAATAAAATGGGACCGTCGTGACGTCACTCAAAGGATGGTATAACTATCCCAAAATAGCTTTACTGCGGGTTCCGAACTTATCCAGAGATACATGCACTTTCTATCACTTTATCTCACTTTAGAATATGTATGTAATATATATAATATCTGTAGATTTGATCTGTAGGATGCCTTCCCCCTGGTATCAAATATCCCCAATCGAAACCTTGGTTGAGTATTGTATGGTTTCATTTGTGGAGCCCACTCATAGGGGTATTCAATCTGAAATTACCCTTTGGGGTAAACCCACATACTGGGTAGATGTAGAAAACCATGGAAGACCCATGGTTTCCCGTTTTCAAAATGATCTACAACTGGTGGGTACATCCGTACATCCCCAAAATCATCAAGCTTTATCATAGTTGATCACCATTTTCCCCATATTTCCGTATATTTCCCCCATCAAAATCCCATAGTTCAAAGAAGGGATCCCTTGAGGTCCCAGCTGGTCCATGCCTTTAGGTGAACACCGTGGATGGATTTCAGGGAAACGAAAAGGCGCCGTTTTTGTGCACGCCGAAACGGCATTTTTGTCGGTTTGGGGGGTTGGAAGGGTTGGAAGTGCCGACCAAAAAATTATGGGGATTCGGCAGAGCGAATTGATTCATCTGGGTAAATTTCATCACGACCTCACTGCGACCGAGCCTGGAAATCATAGTTAGTAAGGGGAATCATCCCAAAATGGCCTTAATTCAGGTTAGTGAAATATTATAATTTACCCAGGGTCATGAGTGGATTCACTTGTGTTTATGATAGATATTGCTACAGTTGGATGAGTTGATCCTCCGAGAATTGCTGGCTAAGGCGGCTAAGGGGTCCTCCATGATGTCCCCTTAAAATGATAATGATCACAATCATCATTTTCCAATTACATTCCCATATTCTTGACGCCTAAGACCTGTTGGTGAAATCCAAACCTTCTTAGTAGCTAGATGTAGCTAGTCAACCAAGGTCTTCAAAGCTGCTTACGGTAATGGATAGGTTAAATTTATGGTAAAAGTTCATCAACATTTCCAATGAAACAGCAGCTTTTACCTCTACTACAAATGATGGTCGGTTAAATGGCCATGAAGCACCCTGAAAGCCTCCATAAATTTGGGTTAATTTACGTCCCTCAAAACCCTTCATAAATTGGCTTCAATGTCAATTAAATCCTTCCAAATTATCCATAAGTAGTCAAAATATCATTGATTTCCCTCAAACATCCTCAAGCACTTTCAAGAAAGCTTCAAAAAAGCTCAAAATGTCATAAAAACATCCTTCAAAACCTCCATGAATGATAGTGAAATCCCATGAAATCCCCATGTTTACGGGACCCTTTGTGAAGCTCCATGGCCAGGACTGCATCATCGTCTCCTTGGTCCGCGAAGCGATCCAACGCTCCAACTCCGTGGGCTTTCTGGCGGATCGGCGACGGATGAGCCTCGAAGAGTCCGAGGGATCAGGTCGCTTCGGATTTTTTTTTTTTAGATAGATAGATATTTTAGATAGATAGATAGATATTTTAGATAGATAGATAGATATTTTAGATAGATAGATAGATATTTTAGATAGATAGATAGATAGATTGATTGATAGATAGATAGATAGATAGATAGATAGATAGATAGATATTTTAGATAGATAGATAGATAGATAGATATTTTAGATAGATAGATAGATAGATAGATAGATAGATAGATAGATAGATAGATAGATAGATAGATAATATATATAACTTATACAATATATAATATGATTTAATATATATAAGGATTATATATATATATATACATGATATAATATAATGTACATACAATATACAATATATATATATATGGGTATGTCTTTTTTTAACGCGTGCAGTTTTTAGTAAAGGCAGGAAGTTCGATTTGTGCGAATCATACCCCCGAATCATACCCCGAATCATACCCCCGAATCATACCCCAACAAAATCACGACTATGAATGTTTCTTTTGGGATCGTTTGGGATTGCATTGGCCTCACTAGTTATAATGGACCTGACAAGCTAATTGACCAGCGTTGGCCAGACCCGATGATCCCTGGCTACCTTCACATACCTTCACGGAGTGGCGAATCTTCTCCACGCGCACAGAATCTCATCATTATCCCTAAGCTGGCTGGCTCTGGGTGGCTGGCTGGCTGGCTGGCTAGGTGGCTGGCTCAGTTGCTGCTGCTGGTTGGGTGGCTGGCTATAGGGCTGGCTAGTTGCAGCTGGCTGGCTGCGTGGCTGGCTGCTTGCTGTGTTGCTGTGTTGCTGATGAGGCTGATGAGGGGGATGACTCTGGCTGCGGCTGGCTGGCGACCAGAACATCCAGAAGAGACGCCGGCAGGCCGGCGGATATAAATCATAGATGTGCATTGAGATCTTCACATTCTTCATAGTCAGGTCCTGTCCAAGGTCGTCTGGCAGGTCGAGCCATTGCAGCCACTGACAAAGTAGCAATCGTAGTAGGTTGACGGTGGGAAAAAGAGACTCAAGCAACAAAGCTTCCTGAATTCAAAAAAAGATGGGTTTCCGAATCATACCCCGAATCATGCCCGAATCATACCTCAAACTTCCCAACTTCCCAATTCTGAACCTTGGTACATTTGCAAGATCAGAACTTGTGTTTTGTGAGCTCTTTTCTTTGCAACCATTCGCCACGGGCTACACTACGCCTCCTGCTGCTTCTGAGTTTCAGAGAAAATCCGACAACAGCGCCCTGCAGCGTGCAGCAGCACCCTTCACTAGCACCCTTGCAGCACGAGTTGGGTACAGTACGTACCCTCCTTGCAGCACCCTGAAGCATCACCCCTTGCAGCAGCACCAGCAGGCTAGCTCGACAGCACCCTCAAGTAGCACCTTCCACCCGCATCCGCTCACCAGCATGCCCGCTCCAAAGCAGGGTTTACAGCACACACCACTCTGACAGCAGCACCTTCAATCATCACCCTCAGGCAGCACCTGCACCCTGAGCGCCACCAGCATCGCTCCAAACTGCACACACCACTCTGACAGCAAGCAACACCCTGCACCAGCACCTTGCAGCGGCATTCCAACGGCACCACGATGCCCGCTCCAAAGCGCACACACACCACTCTGACAGCAGCACGCACAGCGTCAACAGCATGCCAGCTCCAAAGCGCTCCACGTATGGTATAATTGCCAACAGTTGAAACATTTTCGGGGTAAGTGTGGGTAAATAACCACGCGCGGAGGATGCAGGGAAACACTAAATCAAGGTCCGCGAATCATACCCACGAATCATACCCCGAATCACACCCACGAATCATACCCCCTAGTCAAATTTCCCGGGTTGGACACGGTATTTTGAGACATACCCATATATATGATCATATATATATATGTATATGAAAGTATATATATATATGGAGGTTTCCTAAAATCGGGGTACCCCAAACCATCCAAGATATCCAAGATATGAATGGCCATGACTCGATGTATTGAAACAACCATGGTGACTTTTGGGGATCCCCCCTGACTTAAGAAACCTCCACATAGATATTATCTGATAAAGTACTATGATATCCTAAGATTTACTTACGGAGATAGATGTTGTATAATTATTTTTTAATTATAAGTACTTAATATATGTACCTATTTAGATATCTCTTAAGGTACCCAATTATAATACTTAGGCAATGCTTAGGTTATAATACCACATAACCAAAGTATCGTAAATATGCAATAGTCTGGGTCTTGTCTTATATAGATAAGCAAATTTTCGAAACAATATTATATACAACGGATAACATATATATTTATAATATATATTTATAATATATATATACATACATATATATATATATTTATTATTCAACGTATTATAGGTATATTTCTCAATGGATATCAATGGATACATTCATATAGATATATCTTTGAACGAATATAGATATATCCTACTAATACTACCTTTATCAATGGCTAACACAACATATAGAGATTGACCAGTAGTTTGGTTTTCTGGACCATATAATCGTTAGACGGACAAGCGATAGACATTATCATAGTTTCATGGGTTTGTACACCAGCTCATTGCTCAATATAATCATTGCTCAACTTTTTGTAACGTTTCGTAAGTTGTTTGTTTTCAGTGGGGTTCTACAAGTGGGGTAGCCTACTGCCTATCAGAACAGTGGGGTGACAACCTACAAGTCGGGAACTTTTGATCACCTACTTCGGAGAGAAATACATTCGGTTTCTATAAGTGAAGCAGCTGAGAACATACGTAGTGTCGGGACTCATAATCAGCGACTTAGGGTTATACCACAGTTTTAAATGGGATTACTTGAGTGCCACGTTGGGCGCCTCTAACAGTGAATGAAAAGTTTCATCAAGTTTCTATGTATAGGCAAAAATGGAGAAGTACAAGCAAATTGGACTTCTGATCACCAGCGTACCCCGCGAACGGATCGAATTTGTTAGGTTCCGATTCTATGTAATGGTGGTGAATTGAACTGCTTTCATTTGTTTGATCGGGTTTCTACATATATATTTAATTATATTTAATTATATTTATATATACACAATACAGAACATCAATCTGTATATCTATATATATATAATTACTGTATATACATGTACGTATATGTAAGATATGTAACTTGTACATATATATATGTGTTATTTTATTTTATATATACATATATTAACATATATGTAACACACACACTATCTATGACATCAGTGTATATATATATATATATTTATTTAACGTGTGTATATATATATACGATACATATTTGTAAACAACTATACATTTAAAATTATATATATATATATTGATTATATGTAAAACTGGAGAATATAGCACATTCATTGCTGACTTGCAATATGCAGCTTAAGTTCTCCACTTAAGATGCCGGGTCTTTTTTTTCCCGCGCTTCCAGATGGAGATTTGGTGGCATTGGAATAAAGATGGGGTTAATATGGGAATGAAACAACCATTTATGGTATGTATGTATATATATATATATGTATATATATAATAGTAGGTCATGTGCAATAACTATATATCACTTGTCAGGTCATTGATTATAACATGAATATACAGCTATGTAGCATATAATATATAGAAATATATGATAAAATATAATATAATATGATATAGTGTGATATGATTTGATATATAGTATATAATGATAATTATCATGTGTCATGACTGACCTTAACAACTGATACGACATAGCTTGGGTCAGTTTGTTTCCTGAGGAATGTGGCCTTCACCCGTGCGCGGATGAATCTGTGGGTGCGAATTGTCGATGGAGTCGTTGACATCGCGCGTCTGGGTCCGATTTCCCATGTTCTAATTTAAATAATTTACCATTTATATGTTCAGATATATATATATATGATTATATGTATATATATACATATATATTAAAATTTCCGCATTTCCAATGATATGTCCAATTCTCCAGCTTATCATTGATATGTATTGTATGAGTCTAATTTTTGGTGATGTTTTTCTTCAGTTGCGTGCGGCTTGGGAGCTGATCAGTTGGTTGATGTTGGCAATCCGCCACCAGCGAAAATGGTGAATTCATCAGTGGCAACCATGATATCCCCTGCAGATCAAGATGCCATTGTCCATCAATGGGGTTACCCGCTGGTAAACTAACATAACTATGGAAAATCATCATTTTTAATGGGTAAATCCACTATAAATGGCCATTTTCAATAGCCATGTTAAATTACCAGACGGTATTTTCCCTGAAAACTGATATGGTTCCGAAGAAAAAAACGGCTAAGTCAGTTAAAACACTGAAGGCAATGACTTTCCTACTGCAACGCCATTTCTTGGAACCTTTCTGTTGAGAATCGGGGGTATACATTGGCATACAGTCTTCCCGCATGGCACTGGGGTGATCAATGATGGCCCATGCCGAGCATAAAACAAAACCGCATACTATATGAATATTCATGTCAACCCTGGATTAATAAACCCCTAGATTGTTTAATTGGGAGGGTGCCATTTAAGTATTAGATTATGACTATTGGAGGAGTACCCCTCTAATTAATAAACCATGGTTTATTAATCCGGGGTTGACATTATACCAATATTGATATGTACTTTGGTTGTAGACTGACCATTCTGTATTCATGGCGTAATATATTGTGAGTATATGTGACTGTATGTATATAGATGTATGTAATATATGATGCGTTGCAATTACCCTTTGAAAATTTAACATAGCAATGGAAAATGGATGAATCTGGTCCATTTATAGATGATTAACCTATTGAAGATGGTGATGTTCAATAACTATGTTGTATAAATTACCATAGGGCACACACTATATATATATATTTATATTTATTTATATTTATTTATATTTATTTATATTTATTTTTTATTATCTATACTTCCATATATATATGTACATTTATACAGAGCATCCTGCAGGTGGTTGGAAATGCCAACTTCCTCTCCGTCAATGCTGACTGGGAGGAGTCTTTCTGGGATATACATGGGGGTTTCCATAGTCATGGGGCTACCCCAAAAGCTGGATGGTTTATTTCATGGAAAATCCGAAAATAAAGTGGATGATAACTGGGAGTATCCCTATTTTAGGAAACTCCCACATATATCTGGGTAAGAAAAATAACGACCTCACTGCGACCTCACTTGAATGATGCTTAGTAAGCGGAACTATCCCAATGCCTTATTTCAGGTTAGTGAAATATTACAATTTGCACATATGCATATGTATATGTATTATTATTATTATTATTATATATATATGTGCATATTATGATGGGGACATGATTGTATATATATATACACGTAACGTTGGGATATGATATGATATGATATGGTATATACACATACTATAGTGGTCTTCAGCGATTCTGCTTTTCCAATGTTCCAGCTGGACATTTCTGCAGGGCATGAGACCCCTACCATCATCAGGAGACATTGGGGTCCCTTCTATCCCAAGTCCCTTATACAGTCCATATCCAGTTATATCCCAACATATCCCAGAATATCTTAAAATCATTATCCCACAACATCCCATACATACATACATACATACGTACGTACGTACATACATACATACATAGATCATACAGTAACATACATACAGACATACAGACATACAGACATACAGACATACAGACATACAGACATACATACATACATACATACATAGATCATACAGTAACAGACATACAGACATACAGACATACAGACATACATACATAGATCATACAGTAACATACAGTAACATACATACATACATACAGACATACAGACATACAGACATACAGACATACATACATACATACATACATACATAGATCATACAGTAACATACATACAGACATACAGACATACAGACATACAGACATACAGACATACAGACATACAGACATACAGACATACAGACATACAGACATACATACATACATACATACATACATAGATCATACAGTAACATACAGTAACATACATACAGACATACAGACATACAGACATACAGACATACATACATACATACATTACATTACATTACATTACATACATTAATACATACATACATACATACATACATACATGCATACATACATACAGACAGACATACATACATACATACATACAATATAATTATATGCAAACAAGATGTAGAACAGATCCCCACGTTCGCAGTCCCGAAACTTCCCAACTTCAGGATTTCATCGAGAAGGTCCAAGCCGAACCGCCCAAGGATCGCCCGCGCGACAGCTACGTGTCCGGACGCACGGTGGGATGGATAGAACTGGGGTACTATGGAAAATGGCCATTTACCTTAGAGATTGGTGGTAAAAATGGAGGGATGTTCCTACTTTGACGGGCAATGGGATTAGATAACTGGTTATTTTTTTTGTTTTTAACCCAGAAAATATCCTTATCCCAATGATAATCCGAATCCATGAATATTAACGAGTTAACTAACTCCATGGCCCCTCAGTAGGAATATCTTCGAATTCTTTAGGGAATAAACATTGGAACATATTGGAACTAAAGATGAGGAATATCTTCAAAATATCTTCATTTTGTTTAATGAATATATAGAAACATATAGAAACTTCTCCGTTGTAAACTATATTTAAATCCGAGAAAGGAGATATCAGATATCAGCGAGGCACAGCGCCATTGGTGCCAGAATAGAGCCATTTTTATTACTTTTGCGAGGTTTCAATGATAATTCCAGAGGCTTTTCAGATTTTCTGTACATCTGTTGATGATTGCTATTTTTCAGAGTTTTCAATATGTTTCAATGTTATTCTTGAGGTGAGCTGTGTGTTTTTTCCTGATTTTTTCCAGCGGTTCCTGTAGATTTGCCCGCACCAATCCATAGAGGTATGTTTTTTTTGTATTTGAAACCTCACTTTGAGGCAGGTTATTGATGATACTCTCAGCCAGGAACACGTTCAAAATGGCGATTCCGGTTTTAGCCCGTGGTTTATGAATCAGGATCCCGTGGTTTATCATCAGTGTTCTCGTTATTCAATGGCCATAGGCAATATCCCCTCGTGATTTCGCATAGCTATGGAAGATCAGAATTTTGCCAGGGCCATTTTCACCCATTTCCAGCACGCATTCCGTAGCAACGGGTGAGATCCCAAGAGGTAAACCGCAAGATTTCCATGGTCAAATCCATGGAGTACGTCCAGGGATTACCAATCGCCAGGCTTCGAGTGGTGAAGCCTTGTACGGGAGCCCACGCTTAGACAAAATGGTGGTATAATGGGGATATCATGGGGATATATATAATTCTATATATATAGTAATTAAACTACAAATTTATGATCAAAAACTCTGCAGGGAAATAGAACGATGGCATTTGGGTACGGTAAAACGGTATACTTCGGCTGAGTTGTAATTGGAATATTTCGACAAATTGCATCAACATGATGTTGGCAAAATTTCACATTTTTATACATTTTTTTTTGCTCAGGGTGCCATTGCCGCTGAGGAATATCGGAATACCAACCCCTAAACTCAAATGAAATGGTACCGTCTTGAAGCCATCAGTATATCTCAGGAAAATGATAGGAAGAAATGACAGCCTGACCGACAGACGTTCTGGGCCTTCAATTGATACTGTAGTCCCTTCCTAATCCTAATGTCTACTCCTATATAGAGGTTTCCCAAAATGGGGGTACCCCTAAATCATCAATTTTTGTTTGTTTGGTTTCCATGAAATAAACCAGCCATTTTGGGGTACACCCATTTTAGGAAACCCCCCTGGGCCGGAAACCCCCCATGGATGCAGCGAAACGTCCCCACATGACATGAAGCCTCCGAGTTGGTGATTGGCTGCAACGCTACTACAAAACCTGGAAAGCCAGGAGCCATCAGGGCGAGAGTTTTCGACACCCATCCGGGAGATTCTTGGAGATGAAGAATAATCCCTTCCCCCTAATACTCAACACCCCAAACGAAATCATCGTTTGGTAAGGGATTCAAAGGATTTTTTTTGGGGCACTTTTTGGGACCATGAAAATGGGGTGTTGAATATTAGGGAGAGGGGATTATCAGAATGCACGATAAGATTAAATAAAACCATCTTCAGAAGGAAAATCGTTTGACGCTTGATATTCAATGATATTCATTGATATCCTATCTACTCCAGGATGATTGAGAATTGTGCCCCCCGCAGGTTGCAACCCAGGGTCAAGCGGAGATCGCACTCGGACGCACTCATCTCTCAACAACAATGTTTTCAGCAAATGGTTTGGACATGCCTGGATTTTGTACATGGTATATCCAAGTTGGGTAGAGGTAGAATATTAGAAGTAGAATTGACTTTTATTGGTGACAATCTGAATATCCCTTTTTTGATTTGTAATTTTACCCAGGACATGTCCACTAGCGTGGGCTGAATCCCTGTCATGGTTGGTTTGTTGGTTACATCCCTATCAGTGGCTTCTTTGCTGGTTGGCGGTTTCAACATTTTTTGACTTGCATCAATGCTTTGGAGTGAATCTATAGTCGGGTCTTTTCTCCTTTCCACATAACAATCCTGTGACTTGGGCTTTGCCGAGGACTTACAGTACATAACCGGGCCTATGACGTTGAACTGACAGGGCCACATCATTGAGGTTAAAATGTAGCTGTTGCTTGTCCCCACATTGCATCGATGATGCCACCCATGTTGGCCCTCTCCCAAATGGGCTTTCCCAAAATTGGGGACCTCAAGTTATCGTCTCGAAATGTCCTATATCCCATGTTTCAATGTTCAACAATCTGTAATCAGTGGGGAAACCAAGGGTTTAGGGTCTCCTCCAATTTGGCAAACTTGATGAAATGTCCAAATCCACCCATGATCCACTCTGATGGCGTGTGGTTTTTCGTGCTTTCCGGTGGATCCAGGAATCAACCAGAGGCGTCGCAGGACGTGTTCTTGCTTCAACCGGCGTTGGGATTCATGTCTGCTGTGAAGGATGTGAACCTATGTGAACTCACAACAAAGCAGAATATTGACCAAGAATGAGTGGATGTAAGAGTATCCTCAATGTGCAATCATGTTCCACTTCACGCATTTCAAGCGCCATTTAGCCTCAAAGCGCCATTTATAGATTTTTCTTCATAAGGTTTCGCTTTGGGTTTTCCACATTTTCCACATCGACCCATGGTTACTTCCCAAAACCTTCACCGCCTGAGAGGACACTGATGCTTTCTTGGAGGCGTGCCAACGACATCGAACTCCGTTCATTTGGAGCTTTCCATATTGGGCTAAAGAGCTGGATGGTTTACTTCATGCAACCTCCGAAAGTAACATGGATAATACATGGATGATGAAAATCGGGGTACCCCGATTTTCGGACACCTCCATTTTAACCATATTTGTTCATTAAACCAGGCATTATTAACCCATTAACCCATTGAACCCATGTTAGTTTACCAGAGGGTAAGCATTTTGGTGAGACAAAAACGTCACGGAAAAAAAAAAACGGCGTTCGACTGATGCCTTGGGACAAAGAAATGCACCGAGGCTCAATCCTGAAGCTCCACTCAAGAAGGATATCCTGAAGCGACAATTGGAACTTCTAATGGGAAGGCGTTCAAGATATTAGTGAGTTTTATTGAGTTTATTATATATTTATATATAATATATATATATCATGCTGGACCCAAAATTATCATGCAAGTCGCATATTGGTCATTTTCATACCCCCGGTTTCTACGTGGCAGTGGAAATTACTCAATTTACAGATGATTACAGATGATCTTGCCAGCTATAGACTTTCATGGCTAGTTCATGAATTTCCCAGCTTGCCATGTTTGGCACTAAAACACCAGGGAAACCTGGCTGGGAATTTCCCAGCTTGCCCCATGGAAAAGAACCCCAGGAGTGGCGTACGCGACCAGCTTTCCAGGCTGCATCCAAGCCATTGTTGATCAACCATGAAGAGCTCGAGGAGTTGAGGATAAAGGAGGTGAGATCGGAGCACTGTTGGATTTCTTGATGTCAAACATGGTATATTTATGGTATGACATGGTAAACGATGTTGTTGTTTTTTTGTATGGTATTTTATGGTACATGGCATAGTGACATAGTGATGGTCCATTGGATATGTTCTGGCTGGATCTGGCTGGATCCGTAGGATTAGATGCCCAAAGGATCAAAATCATTGGGGTCTGGGGGGGCACCCGAGCCGTAAATGTCCATCGGTTTTTGCTGTGCATCCAGATGTTGTGTTTCCATGTGAGAAGTAAAAACATGTTTGAGTGAGTTTGTTGGGACAAGTTCTTCGTCTTTGCTCTCATATGCTGCTCGTTGGAACCAGCAACAATAGGGAATATGTTTGGGATCTATATGAATGAGCTGCACTAGGAGGGATACCAACGACAACGGGAAAGGCAACAATAACTAATTTGATAAAACCGACAAGAAGCTAGCTGCCTCGGCGTTCCAAAATGACTGTCCCATCCTCAAAATCGATCATGAGCAGCAATAGATGTTCAATTTGTTAGGGACGAAACATGTGCATTCTTATATATAATATTATATATACCCTCTGGTAAACTAACATAACTATGGAAAATCACCATTTTTAATGGGAAAATCCACTATTGTTAGTTTACCAGAGGGTATATTATATTTGTTGGGATCATCGGCCAAATTGTTGAACTTCTGCAATTGTTGATTTTATTTGAAGGAATTCAGTACTACTAATGAGGTCTTCAAATCTAAACGATGATATCAATCACAACATCCGTTTCAACATCCAGAACTACCTCCGGTCTTGAGCCGGAAATCCCCCTCATCCCCAAAATGATCTGTTTTTGTCAGTGGCTGATATCCGCATGACCCTTTGGTACAATACAAGTTTCTGTTCGGAAGGGAATTGGTGTTGCATTCCAATTTTTCAATGGTACACGGTACGCTTTAGATGGGCTCCTTTCGTCGTTTCAGGCGGAGCAGAGAAGGATTGCCAATGAGATTGAAGAGGACCCGAAATGTCCATGGCGAAATTTCAATGACCAAATGATCCAAATGGCCAAGCCAAAATTGACATTGGAACGAACATGAATACTTGGGTTCAAATTGAAGACCTGCCAGACCATGGGTAAACCTTTGATAGTTTAGTACATTAATCTGCATTAATCTAAGCCATACGGGCTTGACACATTATGTGACACGTCATTACACGTCTTCCCGAGCGAGGAATTAGAATGGATATGCATGGATATTCGAAATGGGCAAGCGCCTGAAAATAGGGAAGCCCCAAATCTAGTTAGATTTTCAGACACACCAAGGTTTCCTAGAATATGATCATATAATATAATATGGGTACCCCTTAAACATCCTATAAAAACCATTGCTTTTCCAATTCATAACCATAAAGTTTACCATGATGTTGGATGATTTTGGGGGTCCCCATTTCAGGAAACCTCCATAAAATTCACCACAACCGCCGGGACGTACGACCAGTTGGCAGACCATGGCCATGGTCGGCCCCAACTTGGGATGATGCACACGTGGTGCACATTGCTCTAGTATGTTGTTATGATGTTGTTATTGTAGCTATATTGTTCTTGTTATAGCTAAAATGTTGTTGTTATTGTTTATATATTTTTATTCTTATTATTCTTATTCGAATGTTCTTATTATCAATATTAGTAATCACGAGCGGATCACCAATTCCCCCCATCCTTTGGCACAATTTCACCGACGACATTTCACGCTTTCGCACCTGGCACCCGCGTAGGACCTGTCCGATGAGGAGGTCTGGGCCCGGTAAAGGGTGGATGCTCAGTGCATCCCAAAATATAAGGGTTGTAGTATGTTGCAGTCTACTGAATGTGATATTGCCATTTATAAGAATGATGAAATCCTGGAATCTGAAGAATGGCAGTGTCTTATCCGAGATTCGTGTTTAAAAAAACCATTCTTCTGACGTTCCCTCTTACGTATTGGTCTTCATGATGGACGTCAAATTAAGCTGAGCGGGTGGAACGACCATACCAAATCTCAGCTTGCCTTAAGGACCTTGACAGAGTCTTTTCCCTGTGATCTCATCACGAACCATGGGCCACATGACAGGAGTTTCGCCTCACGAGTGGCACATTGTATTCATAACAAGTACACGTAGAGGCATATGGTTCTATTGCTCTTCATTGCTTTTCCCTTAAAGCGTATGTACTTGTCCGTGTCTAGTTTTTTTGTTTGATATAATATGATATAAGCCACAGTATTGTTCTTCTGTTGTTATCGTAATGCTTGTGTTCTTCCTTCAATTAATGTATCCTTGTAGTTTTTGAAAGCATTGGTATTCTTTCTTTCTTTCTTAGGCAGACTTTACTATTCTAGTTGATCTTTCTTCCTCCTCCTTTTTCTGAAAAAAATGGGCTCCAAAAAGTGGTCCCGAAACCTGTCTGAGACTGGTCTGAAACCACGAAGGGTAAGGAATCGCTTAGGGTCATCCCTGGTGTCCATACCGCTTTCACAAGATATTTGAAAAGCTACAGAGGGAAAAGTAGAAACACACTTCCTTATTATACGCCTTTTTCCTAATCATTTGACAATGTGCTTTCTTTCTTCCGTTGGTAGACTTTGCTTTTCTAGTATGTTTTCTTCTTCGCCTTCCTTGATGCAATTTTAGTGTGCTCCAAAGCGTGGTGGAAACCTGTCTGAAAGTGGTCTGAGACATGTCTGAGTAAGGTGTCAGCAAGCTCATCATCCCCGGCGTCTATACCGCTGTCATTTCAAAAGGAAAAATATTGAACAGCTACACAAGAGAGAAAAGTAACGCACACCAGGGGTTGGACTTTTCTAGTGTTTGGGATTGCACCTGGCTTTGACTTACACCATTTTTTTGATGGCAAGTTTAATGTTTATTACCTTGCAGTGAGCCGAGTTTCATTGCAACGTTTCCTTTGGCACCACGGGCTTCAAACCAATTCGCGGCTTTTCCACAGGTCTGAAAGGCTGACTGAAGGCCATCCATCCATCCATCCAGCCATCCATCCATTCATCCATCCATCCATCCATCCAATCATCCATCCATCCATTCACTCATCCATTCATCCATCCATCCATCCACCCATCATCCATCCATTCATCCATCCATCCATCCATCCGTCCATCCATCCATTCAAACATGCATCCATCCATTCATCCATCCATCCATTCATCCATTCATCCATCGATCCATCCATTCATCCATCCATCCATTCATCCATCCATCCATCCATCCATTCATCCAATCATCCATTCATCCAATCATCCATCCATCCATCCATCCATTCATCCATCCATTCATCCATTCATCCATCCATCCATTCATCCATCCATCCATTCATCCATCCATCCATCCGTCCATCCATCCATCCATTCATCCATGCATCCATCCATTCATCCATCCATCCATCCATCCAGCCATCCATCCGGTCCATTCTTCTTCTATACTTGTCATCATTTCAGGCGGAAAGAAGTGCAACTATTGCATACTATTGCTATGTCCAGCTCTGACAACTCATCTCCCAGCAGTCAGAGCTATCATGATTATCATGAAGTCCAGCCTTTCAAGATGGAGATATGGCATTTTTCATCATTTTTCGCATCCCATGCACTGGTTCATCATCATTTTCACCATATGAAATTGCCATAAATTGGACCGATGGGATGATGATCTGTCGACAGGTCATGGACAGCCTCAAACGCAAGGTGCGCAGCAAATTCTTGGGGTTGCACTTGGGGGTGGAAAAAAATGGTTCATATGGGCTAAGAATGGTTTATATGTGTTTATAGATTAACCTAGATTAATAGTGGTTACTGTAGTAGTGCTTAATATTATGTTTTTATTGTTGTTAATGGGTTATAACATGGTACAACCATGGTTGTCTAACCCCAGTAAGTTGGGGTATGAGGGCCTATATCCAAGTGTGACTGGAACTACACTCCAAATACGGCCCCCAAATCTGTTTGGACATGGATTCTGTTTGACCATCTGCATTTCTTGTTCATAAATATGTGACATGCTCTTGACATGCTTCATACTGAGGATGGAAGAAATCCTGCACCACCTTGGATGGTTGAAACCCTATAAATAGTGGGATAAACTCCTCAACTGGTGCAGCATTTCTGCCACCCACCTTATTAGCGACATTAAGAACACAGATGAAGGATTCCTGTGAGCTCACGTTTTCTCATCGGCCACCTGCAAGATCGACAGGTTGAAGACCGAGGCGGAAATTTGGAATCGGTGGGTCCCGGAAAATGTGATGCCGTGATGCCATCAAAACATATCAAAACCAGAGATGACCTGATGACTTGCTCTTGAATTGGTGGTACCATCCTCCCAAACATCGGGACTGACCAGAATCACCCCAGGGTCAAGCCGATGATTGAGGTGGGATGACAATCATTTCGTTTTGGGAGCTCCAAGATCAGCATGTGCTACTTTTGTTTCTTAAGGGATGATAAAATTACCTTGATTATCCTCGACTTAGATGTTTCGGATGGTGAGTAGATGTTAGTAGTATCCGATTGTTTATGGTTGCTTTCCCCACGATAATTTACATCAATCAGTAATCAATGTCAGTCTACGGAATGGGTGTATTTGAAAATGGGCGGTAGACTGACATACATTGATGCCCACTATATAATATAATATAATAGAATAGAATAGAATAGACTAAAATAGAATAGAATAGAATAGAATACAATATAATATAATATAATATAAATATAATATAATATAATATATATGTAATATATATATATGTATGTAATATATATATATATGTAATATATATATATATATATATATATGTATGTAATATATATATATATGTATGTAGTATATATAATACATATGTATGTAATATGTTTAAGTAATATATATATATATGTAATTTATATATGTATATACATACATATATATATATATGTATGCAATAGATATACATATATATGTAATACATATATATATGTAATACATATATGTAATATGTATATGTAATATATATATACATGTAAGATATATATATATATATGTTATTTATATTTAGATATACATGTAATATATGTATATATATAGATAGATATACATGTAATATATATATATGACATCTAAACCCTGCTTTCTTGCCCCATATTTAGTAGAGAACACGACATCCGAATGGCCACTGCCGGGTTGAACTGCGGGAAGCAGCAAGGAGAAGACTTTGTGGACGAGACCGAGACGCCAGCGTTTCTTGACGATTAATCGTGTTGAATCATGTCGGTATTTTAAGCCGATTCCGAAGGGATATACAGTATATCTATGTATATCTTATAAGGATACCTCGAATCTGGTAACATCCATCAGCCTCGCTTTTGCGGTCGCTGAGATAAATCAAACCCCCTTCAAGTGTTGATCTATGAAGCAGTGGAGAAAATGTGCGCAACTCTGGCTTCCATCATTGCGGTTTTTAAAACATACCAGAACCGTAAACATTGGTGATGACTTGGGGATGGTCATCCCAGCTTGGTGCACACCCTGCAAGCCAGCACCATAAAATTTACTCACCAAGCCGTATAATGGGATGGGATAGGGGGGGTTTTAATGGCTCAAAGACATGCATGACTATTCATGATGATTCTTTACATTGCAGGAAACATCACATTCAGAAAATGCCCACGGTATGTCAGTCATAGCCATTGATATTCATATTGTTCCATAATTCTATCCCATTCTTGTTACTTTAAAACATGTTTGCCAGAGGCTCCTTGGCATTGGTTAAGTTATACGCTCTGGTGGTAAAACACGGCAAGTGAAAATCCAAGGGTTTGTTCCATGTTTTTCCCAGCTATAAACCTTTATTTTGATGACACCAGAGAGTATATATCCCATTTGCCGTTTAGTGTATGAATTTTGCCCAGAATTTTCCCATGGATTTTCCCATGGAAATCTCAGTATGGTGACCTCACTGTGAGCTCACTGGAATCAGAGGATTCGGATTCGGGGAAACATGCCCAAATGGTCTTATTTCAGGTTAGTGATGATCATTTACCCATGTGGGGATTATTATAGGAAACCATAGAAAACCATTACGTCCCATGGAATCATAGTTAGTGAAACATGCCTATATTACTATCATTGGATTGGTTTAAGGGAAAATATGCACGAAACCATGGTTTTTACCATTGAATATGGGGGTTTCCTGTAAATGTTCCCTTAAACCAATCCAATGATATTAGAATTTATCCAGAATGAAATCCCATGACAATCCCATGAAAAACCCACCTGCGGAAGCCGTCCCCAGGACCAAAAGGAGAAGCACAGAGGCTGAATGAGGCCATGGGAAGTTCGCATTGCGTTGCGTGACATGAAGTAAAGAAAGGGGCATCATTTATGGTAGTTTATGGGGTTTCAACAGTTCAAACCATCAAATACCAGGTGATATAGTTGATCATAGTTGATCAACGATTATTGGTTGATGATTTAATGGAATTAAGATTAGACCTTTACTTATAGGGTTTACATCTACTAACAAGTTTATTGGGGATGATCAATGACCCAGAATAGGGATACCTATGGGATATCTATTTACTAACCAGTATAGTGGGATGGGAGAGGGGATATGTTCATGGCTCTGATTATGTTCCTTGGGTTTGTTCTACTTTGTTTAAGTGTTTCATACAGTATTTTGAAGGGATTGTGGCACCCCTGCCAATCGAACATGCATATCATTTATCTTTTGCTGCATAATATATCCATTGCTTTTGATACGGAACCCAACAAGGGCAAGCAGTCAGATTCTTTCGGCAGCCAGCTTTTGGGATGATGGGACTGAGATTGGAGACTTCATCCCTCTCCTGATATGAACTACACCTGAAACGAAACTCCGGTCCAGCATTGGATCTATGAGTTGGGGGCCCAGTTTTGGTGGCTATTTATGGCTATTTCATATAAGGGTGATGGATGTCATGGGATTTTCGTAGCGATGATTGCATCTGGAGGTCACCCTTCAACTCGAGATGGCATGAAAAATCTCCACCAGATGGCAGGGCACAGAAGTGATAGAAAGATTATTCACTCCTTTCGAAAGACATGAGAAAAAGCATAGAGGGGTGCAGTTGAGGTTAGAAATGGACAGATCTATGGTTATAAGATCTTACCCCAAAAAGTTGGGATATGGGCCCTGGATCCATCCAGGTTTCAGAACTTGGCAGGTCCTGCCTGCGTGGCACCGAGATCCGCTCCGCCAACGGGAAAAGCCTCGGCGAATCGCGTCAAATGGTAACAAACTTGGAGAAATGCCAGGAAATATATACCACAAAAAGATAGAAGTTTGGATGGCTCAGACCTTTCTATGTCATAGTATGTAAGATACATATATGTACATATATATATATATACCACAATTAACTGTAGTATATAAATATACAGTATCGCACTATTGTGGACGCAAAACCCAAGAAGATTTGCGCAAAAAAACAGCTGGATTCCCATTGGCTTCAATCGAATTGCTGTTTGTGTTTGTCCTGACAATTTGGGGGAACCCCCCGATTCCAATAGATGAGATCATCATTTTTCCCATTCGAAAAATAGTCCATTTGGGGGTACGCCCATTGAAATCACCCACTTTCGGACCGTTTTTAATGCCACGGGTCGTGTCAGATTCCTAACGAATCGCTATGTTTCCGAAGTGACTTTCCGGAGAAATCGGGTCACTCAAGCGGCTTGCTGGTTCAAGCGAAGCGCTTAAGCGCTCAACAGCTGAAGATCACAGGGTGGTAAGATATTTTGATTGGTACTAGTACAACTAGCATGAACTCCAAAGGCCCACTGCTTGGACTTGAGTGCCCAAGTGCATAGTCACGTGTTGGTCGTTTTTTTATAGTGGAGTTTACTGATGATCACTAATACCAATCGATCATCCACGTCCCAAGCTTTCCCCAGAATTTCTTGGCCCCAATCGCCATGGTGTCTATCACCGATGCTGATCGAGAGAGCTTCCAAAGAGATGGTTTCTTGAAAGTGGAGCCCTGACCGCTGGGATGGCTGCCAGATGCTATCGGGCTATCGCTTGCCGGTGTTGCCCATTTCTAAAAAATGATTCGACACCTGTATCTGTATGCGTGGAAATGATGTTTTCGCATGGAAATGAGTATGGGAGTATGGACGGATGGCGTGGAAGGTCGATAATATTTGATCTACAACATTTGAAACGGTATCTCAGTAGTTTGTCTAATGGGGTACAGAGAGCCATGATCGAAGGCTTGCTCAGGGATTGAGGGTGGCATATGTCAGGAGGAACGGCAGAATTGGACCCGGGGGACATAGAGTTTCTTCGCGTTTCTTTTGAAGATACTCTCATCAAAAGTTCAAAAAGGTACCCTGTGGGGGCCCCAGTTTTATATACATGTTTGTGGAAATGCAGTACGATGTTAAAGTATGCATTTTGCCCGATTAGTTTAACAGTTTTGCATGTCCGGCAACATCTCAAAACACAATATGTTGGAACAGTGTTATTCAAACACATCGGTACTTAACGTGTGTAAAATTGCACTTAGTCTAATGGAAGAAGTTTTTTTGGTCAGTTTCCTTTCCACCTTCTCTAGAAGGTCATTCATCCTTCACTTTGACATAAAGTCTAGCACCATATTGGCACCAAATTGGCCGGTAAGAGGTTCTCTCTGTAGATTGCACAGTCTCTCCAGAGATCAAAAAAAGGGGTTTTGCACACGATTTTGGACCGCGAAGATGCCTTTCGTAGCTGCTTCTTTTCA
The DNA here is from genome assembly GCA_947184155.2 of Cladocopium goreaui. Lineage (NCBI taxonomy): Eukaryota > Dinophyceae > Suessiales > Symbiodiniaceae > Cladocopium > Cladocopium goreaui. The sequence continues at coordinate 307,261 of CAMXCT020004423.1, forward strand.
GTGTGACTTGGGGTATGTATCAAGTTACCTATGAAATACATTGAAATACCACAGGTGGGGGTTATTCATTTCCATACCATTCCGTACCATTCCATACCATTCCATACCATTCCATACCATTCCATACCATTCCATACCGTTCCATACCACTCCATACCGTTCCATACCATTCCATACCTCTGCACAATCACCAGCTATGAAAATGGCGTGTTTTTTTCCCATGTCACCGGGTGAGGAGAATCTGATCACTGTGGAACTGGCCAAAGAGCTGCGTGACTCTTTCGATGATCTCTTCAGGGGGAAATTTCCAACAGGCACGTTGTGGTGGGCGCCGGAAGATGTCATGGGAAATCACGGAAATATGTCACAAATACCATCTGCTTATCTAACATAGCCATGGAAAATAACCATTTTAAATAGGTAAACCATCTATAAATGGGCCATTTTCCATGGCTATGTTAGATAACCAGATGGTTAAAAAAACAGTTGGTTTCTAGAAATGAAGTTGGCTGGTTGACTAATGGGTGACATGATTTGTGAGAACGCCAGACTAGGTAAGAAGATTCTGGTGTTGGTACGAGCAATGTTATTCAGGTTTGCTGTGGCATGCTGTGACACAAATCAAGAAGCCACCTTTGAACAGTAACGGCATGTCCCGATTCTATGTGAAGGTCACATGCCATCATGATGTTGCCCACAGCAGCTTCAATGGCAACTCCCGTGTTGGAACAAGCATCCCCGTCCAACTCTAAAAACATAATCTCTATAATATATATAATATAATATAATTATGTATGTATATATATTATATAATATATAATATATAATATATAGTATATAATATATAATATATAATATATAGTAAATAATATATAATATATAATATATAACATTTAAAAATATAATGTATATAATATATAACATAAATTAATATAATATATATATATATATATAATATAATATATATAATATATAATGTATAATATATAATATATAATATATAATATATAATATATAATATATAATATATAATATATAATATATAATATATAATATATGATATAGATAATATAGATAATATAGATAATATAGATAATATATGATATATGATATATATATATAATATATAATATATGATATATGATATAAGGTATATGATATATGATTTATAGTATATAATATATAATGTATGATATATAATATATAATATGATATATATATATATATATATTATATATATATATATATTATTGGTTTATAGGTTTCAATTGGGAGAACCACTCAAAATTGGACCAACATGTTTCCAAAAATCATGGAGAGTTTGCCGAACTGTGCCCATTTTTGGTGCCCCAGGCATCTATCCAGATGAATGGCATTGGCGCGAAGGCATCTCCAAACCCGAGAAATTTCGGGAAATCGTTAACGCTTGGCCACTCGGAGAGCTGCCCCCTTGACTGCAACAGGATGCTTAAATGCCTGAGATTATTCTAAATTGAAGGTTTCCATCAATGGGGTACCCCTTAATGGATGGTTTATAATGAAAAATCCGAAAATAACATGGACGATTTGGGGGTATCCCCATTTCAGGAAACCTCAAATTGTGGAGTATATGCTACTCCAGTTTATTGCTTATTGGGTATCTCGACCTTAAGCTGTCCACTTGACAGCTTATTGAATACATGATATCAATGTGGTATCTTAAAACGGGCGATCCCCATAAGACACCATAGGTTTCAATACGAATTCATGGTCATTCATGACTTGGATGATTTGGGGGTAACCCATTTTAGGACCCCCCCATGTAATAATTGGTATGGTCTTGTGTTTTCAAGTGTTTTCTACAGTCTGGCAGTGTGTATTAGTATTCATCTTGGATGATCGAGATATATCATCTGGACAAAACAACTTTGTACCCCTCAGGCATCCTATCAAAAATGGGTGGTTTCCCCAAAATGGATGGTTTATAATGAAAATCCAATGGAAATGGATGATTTGGTGGTACCTCATTTCAGGACATCTCCATTTGGTAGTAAAAGCCACCTGAGTGGCTCTGACATGACTTCTATGACACAAAACCTACCTCGTTTTATAGCATGTGTGCCATTCAAAATACTTCCATTCCAAGTTGTACTCAGCTTCCTTGCCAAGAAAGTGATAGGGGCATTTTCTTTACCAGGCATACCTCCAAACAATCCAGATTATTCTAGACCCATTGCATTTGGTTTAAATCCATTTACCACAAGACAAAATGGGTTCAATCCCCAAAAATGACCAGCCATGTTCATTCCGACTTCTCCTTCCTTCCCAGAATTGGATGAAGGGAACATCTGTAGGAACCCCCGGAGGGGCTGAAAAAACCCTTCAGGTTTCCTATAAATTGTCCTTCAGATTAATCCGGTGATCATCATTGTCACTGTATCATTTCCCATGTTTACTATGTTATCTATGTTTACATCACCATGGTTTCTCCATGTTTTTTGTCCAAAAAGGTCAGTCGTTAAATCAGCACTTTTCTCATCCCCAACCGACTGGATGGGTAGTTTAATCCTAAAGTGTCTTGCCATAAATGGAGAATGACCATCCATAACCCGCAACATATATCAACATATGGCAGTGTGTCAAAACCTTGTACCCCTGGTGAACATCAAAATAGCTGGTAAATGGATGTTCATCCCATTAAAAATGGTATTAATAGGTATTGACCCATACCCATATATCAACATATTATCTTTTTTGTGAACTATCAAATTGACTATGAACAATGAAATCGGCACTTTCCCATACTTTTCCATATATTTGTTCTGCATGTCTTGGTCAACTCCTGGTGTATCATTGCATTGGTTTAAAGGAACATTTACATGACACATATTTCATGGTAAAAACCCATGGGTTTCCCCATGATCTTCATGGTAAAAACCCATGGCTTTCCGGTCTCGATTTTCCCCAAACGAAGAATTCGTCACGTCGCGGCTCGAAAGTCGCCCAGGAAGTCCAGTGACCTGGTTGCCTCCGTGGCCTGTTCGGCCAACATTGCGGCAGTGGCTGCGAAGCTCATGGGGTGGTCGGGCGTACGCCTGGGGCAAGATGATGTGCTCTGGAAACCTCCAGGTGCCAAAATTGCTGGGTTTAGATGGAAAAATATCGAAAAATGCCACAGAAAATGGATTTAGGAGTAACAACAGGTCAGGAAAGCTCCAAATCTAGGTTCAATGTCTAGACATGTATATATCTTATGTGTAATTTTATGTAATATCTACAACATTCTACAACATTATAATGATGATGTATTGAAATCAAAACGATTGAATTCTGTGCTTTCATCTGATTGACTTCGACCGTCGACCGTCGGCCGTCTCCTACACCGCTCCTTGGCAGGTGCGAGCGGTGTGGGTTATCATCAGGATTCCACGTCACTTGCTGCATTTTTTCCGAAACTCTTGGGAAGAGGTTGAAAAATGATGAAAAAGGTGGTGCTCCTTCAATAAGTTCGATATATCGAAAAGCAGAGTTAAAGCTAGTTGTAAAGCAACTTAGTTACCGCAAGGGGGTCCCACCTTGTACCCTGTCAAGGAGTATTTGGGGTTTGGAACATGAATTTTATGAATTTCCATATAGTGGGAATGTCATCATCCCAAGTGACTTTCATATTTTTCAGAGGGGTAGGCATACCATCAACCAGATTTTTATTGGAGTCATAAACCAACTGAGATAACTTGGGGCGCCATCTTGTAGCTGCATGTCACGGGTCTTTGGAACTTGTTTGGGGATTTAAAATGGATGGAAGATTACAAGCAAATGTTTTCTCAAATATATCCTCATGGCATTGCATGTAGATGCACGTAGTATATATATATATGTATAGAGATGTAATTACAGTATATAATATACATATATATATATTTATATATATATCCCAACATTAGGGTGTGCCCAAATAGATGTGTGTTTCTATCGGATGACCATCCCCAATGTGGGTGTCAACCGTGCTTAATGTTCATCAAAATGGACGACGATACACAAGTTTTTTCTGCATGGCTCCACAACTACGATGTTTTCAGAAGGTAAGTGCTTGGGTTGCAACCCCTTGTAACTTACAACTGGGATGTTTTTTTTTTTGATATACCCCACTAAATCCACTAAGTCACTTAGTCACTTTGTTAATTCTAGCAACATCTGGCATCTAAGCAACGTTAATTCCGTATTTGGCCAGGCTCTTGGTCGCCCACTCCAGGTATATCTCCGAGAACTTCCGACCTCTGGAGAACAACTCTGTGACGGTTTGGATTGCCTTGGACGATGCCGACGAAGAAACTGGAGTGGTCACTGGGAAGCATAGCGGAACCATGTGCCCAGTGATCAACTGGTCAACATAGCCCCCATTAAATATAGAATATGTATAATATATGTATATAGGAGTATATTGTATATATATATATATAATAATCACTGTAATATAGACATATCTACCATAAACTGGAGTGAAATGTAAGTTACAAACCAACTTGGCTAACTATGGGACACCACCTTGTACCTGTCTTCTTGTACCTGTTTCTTGTACCTGTCTTCTTGTACCTGTCTTTTGTGGGTGGGTGGTAGTTGGTTACTTTCTTGCCATTCTCTGTCATAGGCTTGGAACCATGCTCTGGGAATTTCCTTTTGCAGTCGGCCCCTGAGGTGGTTGAAGCCGAGTGAGTATTATCCAGTATGATCCAATATGTACCTCTCGCTCTAGTGACTCTAGTCAAACATGGTTAGCGGGGAAATCCACCATAAATCGGCGTTTCAATGGGAAAACCCTCGACCATCGCCATGTGTAATTGCCAATCCCGCAAAATTGGTCGAAATTGCTGGCTCAACAGGTTGTGTAAAGTGAGCATGGGTGGGTGAGGAACACCAAAACCATATACCATCCTCTCTGTAGAAAACAAATGTGATGACTGACTTTACAAGGTACCAATTGTACAGGTTATTGAGGGGACATTGGTCGCTTGTGACCCTATTCACTGTTTCTACGTTTTGAAGTAAAAAAGATAGGGTCACAAGTGACCAAGTGTGCTTGGAGTCCCACACCTGTCACACAAAAATGGTGCGTCCCCTTTGTGGTCGCCTGTGACCCTATTCGTGCCCGAAGTATCATTTTTGAAGGAAGTCTCGCAGAAAAGCTTCGTTTTTGAGTTTCGCAGCTTCATTTTTGAAGGAAGTCTCGCAGAAAAGCTTCGTTTTAGAGCTTCGAAGCTTCATTTTTGAAGGAAGTTTCGCAGAAAAGCTTGGTTTTTGAGTTTGGAAGCTTCAGTTTTGAATGAAGTCTCGTAGAAAAGCTTCGTTTTAGAGCTTCGAAGCTTCATTTTTGAAGGAAGTCTCGCAGAAAAGTTTGGTTTTTGAGTTTCGAAGCTTCATTTTTGAAGGAAGTCTCGCAGAAAAGCTTCGTTTAAGGGCTTCGAAGCTACATGTTATTTATTTATCTATCTATCTATCTATCTATCTACCTACCGATCTATCTATCTTATCTTATCTTATCTTATCCTATCTTATCTTATCTTATCTATCTATCTATCTATCTTTCTTATCTATCTCTCTCTGTTCTCTCTATCTATCTATCTCTCTCTCTCTCTCTTTCTATCTTCTTATCTCTCTATCTCTCTATCTCATCTGGGCAGCTAGCTCCGCGCCCGCCGCTGTAGCGAGCTTACTTATGGTATGGTGGAACGCGGGGGGGGGAAGTTTAAATAAAGAAGTATAATGGTGACAATGGTTTAGTGGAACGCAGGGGGGGGGAAGTTTAAATAAAGAAGTAGAATGGAGACAATGGTTTAGTGGAACGCAGGGGGGGGGAAGTTTAAATAAAGAAGTATAATGGAGACGGTATAGTGGAACGCAGGGGGGGAAGTTTAAATAAAGAAGTAAAATGGAAGTTTAAATAAAGAAGTAGAATGGAGACAATGGTATAGTGGAACACGGGGGGTGAAGTTTAAATAAAGAAGTAGAATGGAGACAATGGTTTAGTGGAAGGCAGGGGGGGGAAGTTAAAATAAAGAAGTAGAATGGAGACAATGGTTTAGTGGAACGCAGGGGGAAGGAAGTTTAAATTAAGAAGTAGAAAGGAGACAATGGTTTAGTGGAACGCAGGGGGGGAAGTTTAAATAAAGAAGTAGAATGGAGACAATGGTATAGTGGAACGCAGGGGGGAGGAAGTTTAAATAAAGAAGTAGAATGGAGACAATGGTTCGTGGAACACAGGGGGGGGGTAAGTTTAAAGAAAGAAGTAGAATGGAGACAATGGTTTAGTGGAACGCAGGGGGGGGTAAGTTTAAATACAGAAGTAGAATGGAGAAAATGGTATAGTGGAACGCAGGGGGGGGTAAGTTTAAATAAAGAAGTAGAATGGAGACAATAGTATAGTGGAACGCAGGGGGGGGTAAGTTTAAAGAAAGAAGTAGAATGGTGACAATGGTTTAGTGGAACGCAGGGGGTGTAAGTTTAAATACAGAAGTAGAAAGGAGAAAATGGTATAGTGGAACGCAGGGGGGTGTAAGTTTAAATACAGAAGTAGAAAGGAGAAAATGGTATAGTGGAACGCAGGGGGGGGGTAAGTTTAAATAAAGAAGTAGAATGGAGACAATGGTATTGTGGAACGCAGGGGGGGGTAAGTTTAAATAAAGAAGTAGAATGGAGACAATGGTATAGTGGAACGCAGGGGGCGGGTAAGTTTAAATAAAGAAGTAGAATGGAGACAATGGTATAGTGGAACGCAGGGGGGGTGAAGTTTAAATGAAGAAATAGAATGGAGACAATGGTATAGTGGAACGCAGGGGGGGGGGAAGTTTAAATAAAGAAGTAGAATGGAGACAATGGTATAGTGGAACACGGGGGGGTGAAGTTTAAATAAAGAAGTAGAATGGAGACAATGGTTTAGTGGAACGCAGGGGGGGGAAGTTTAAATAAAGAAGTACAATGGAGACAATGGTTTAGTGGAACGCAGGGGTGGGAAGTTTAAATAAAGAAGTAAAATGGAGACAATGGTTTAGTGGAACGCAGGGGGGGGAAGTTTAAATAAAGAAGTAGAATGGAAGTTTAAATTAAGAAGTAGAATGGAGACAATGGTATAGTGGAACACGGGGGGGTGAAGTTTAAATAAAGAAGTAGAATGGAGACAATGGTTTAGTGGAAGGCAGGGGGGGGAAGTTTAAATAAAGAAGTATAATGGAGACAATGGTTTAGTGGAACGCAGGGGGAGGAAGTTTAAATAAAGAAGTACAATGGAGACAATGGTTTAGTGGAACGCAGGGGTGGGAAGTTTAAATAAAGAAGTAAAATGGAGACAATGGTTTAGTGGAACGCAGGGGGGGGAAGTTTAAATAAAGAAGTAGAATGGAGACAATGGTTTAGTGGAACGCAGGGGAGGGAAGTTTAAATAAAGAAATAGAATGGAGACAATGGTATAGTGGAACGCAGGGGGGGAAGTTTAAATGAAGAAGTAGAATGGAGACAATGGTTTAGTGGAACGCAGGGGGGGGAAGTTTAAATAAAGAAGTAGAATGGAAATAGTATTTGTGGAACGCAGGGGGGGGTAAGTTTAAATAAAGAAGCATAGAATGGAGACAATGGTTTTAGGTGGAACGCAAGGGGGGGGGAAGTTTAAAATAAAGAAGTATAATGACGCAGGAAAGAAAGTATTAATGGTGCAATGGTTTAAATGAACGGCTAGGGGGGGGAAGTTTAAATAAAGAAGTATAATGGTGACAATGGTTTAATGGAACGCAGGGGGGGGGAAGTTTAAATGAAGAAGTAGAATGGAGACAATGGTTTCGTGGAACGCAGGGGGGGGAAGTTTAAATGAAGAAGTAGAATGGAGACAATGGTATAGTGGAACGCAGGGGGGGGAAGTTTAAATACACCGGGGTGAAAGTACCAGGCGCAGAAGTCAGATTTCAGGGCCACTTAATAGATGGCGCGGACACCGGTATTTGGAACGGACGAAATCTGAGAAAATAACCGAATCTGCCCCAGTGAAAGTAGATGGCGCAACCCCGCTGGTGTTGCGCCATCTACTTATGCCGGATTCCACATAAATGTGCAAATGATGTGGCTGAAATTGGATGAAATTTGTGGAGTAGACTCCGCGCCGTTTTCCTTCCTTTTTCCCGGCAGTCTGTTGGTCCATATACTGCACAGTACCATATGCAGCAGTAGTACGCTTCGTGCACTTGAAAGTATTGAAAGGCATCTGGCTGACTGCATTGTCGAAACAGTACTGTAAATTGTCAGTTGCGCCATCTATTGTATTGAAGCATCACACAGGCGGTTCTTGTGGCCCAGTTGCGCCATCTACTGTGCATTCGATCTGGTGGAACATGCGCATGATTTTTGTGGGAGAGAACGCTCACATGAATACACCAGTGACATGTGAGTTGCGCCATCTATCTGGCTGCAATATGGGGAGGTTCCCCGTGTGCTTCTGGAGTTGCGCCATCTATGGCAGTGGCACGCATAACCAAACTGCACACACCCCGGTCGCGAAAACTCCACAGATTCAGCCATGTTCGCCGAATACTAAATATGTATTCGCGGTTTTGCGTGGGAAAAAGATGGCTCAGTATGGATCAAGTGCGCACGCTATATTAATGCGAGTTGCGCCATGTATGTTGGGCCCCCGGGGGGCAAAAGTACATGGCGCAACTAGTGTATTCGGCGCCTGGTACTTTCACCCCGGAGTAAAGAAGTATAATGGTGACAATGGTATAGTGGAACGCAGGGGAGGGTAAGTTTAAATAAAGAAGTAGGGGTAAGTTTAAATAAAGAAGTAGAATGGCGACAATGGTATAGTGGAACGCAGGGGGGGGTAAGTTTAAATAAAGAAGTAGAATGGAGAAAATGGTTTAGTGGAACGCAGGGGCCCACCCCACAAACTCGTGCGCGTGCGCGCGTGAGACTAACAACGCGTCTTGCGCGTGCGCGCGTGAGACCAAAAACGCGTGCTCAGGTGAGGCCTTCTTGCGCGTGCGCACGTGAGCCAAAAAACGCGTGCGCACGTGAGGCCCAGACCGTTGAAGCCACTTTGGAGACTTGTCATTGATGACTTTCGCTGAATCCACTTCATGCATCTTGATGCTTTCAAACCTTTATTTTCCCCAGCGAGAGGATGGACGATCCTTGAATCCTTGGCCCTTCCACATCCATTTAATCGCTAAGAAGTATTCGTCGTATCCCCCTCACCACCACCACCACCACCACCACCAGCACCAGCACCAGCACCAGCACCAGCACCAGCACCAGCACCAGCACCAGCACCAGCACCAGCACCAGCACCAGCACACCATCACAACCATCACAACCATCATCACCCTCATCACCCTCATCACCCTCATCACCCTCATCACCCTCATCACCCTCATCACCCTCATCATCCTCATCATCCTCATCATCCTCATCATCCTCATCCTCATCCTCATCCTCATCACCATCGCCATCACCATCACCATCATCATCATCATCATCACCACCATCATCATCATCATCACCATCATCATCCTCATCATCCTCATCATCCTCATCATCACCATCACAACCCTCATCACCCTCATCATCCTCATCATCCTCATCCTCATCCTCATCACCATCACCATCATCATCATCACCATCATCATCATTCTCATTCTCATTCTCATCGTCATCATCATCATCATCATCGTCATCGTCATCATCAGCAGCACCATCACAACCATCATCACCCTCATCACCCTCATCACCCTCATCACTCTCATCACCCTCATCACCCTCATCACCCTCATCACCCTCATCACCCTCATCATCCTCATCATCCTCATCATCCTCATCCTCATCCTCATCACCATCACCATCATCATCACCACCACCATCATCATCATCATCATCATGATCATGATCATCATCATCATCATCATCACCATCACCATCACAACCATCATCACCCTCATCACCCTCATCACCCTCATCACCCTCATCACCCTCATCACCCTCATCACCCTCATCACCCTCATCATCCTCATCATCCTCATCATCCTCATCATCCTTATCATCCTCATCATCCTCATCATCCTCATCACCATCACCATCACAACCATCATCACCCTCATCACCCTCATCACCCTCATCACCCTCATCACCCTCATCATCCTCATCATCCTCATCATCCTCATCCTCATCACCATCTCCATCATCATCACCATCATCATCACCATCATCATCATCATCATCACCCTCATCACCCTCATCACCCTCATCACCTTCATCACCCTCATCATCATCATCATCATCATCATCATCATCATCATCATCACCATCATCATCACCATCATCATCACCATCTTCATCTTCATCATCATCATCATCATCATTCTCATTCTTATTCTCATCGTCATCATCATCATCATCATCGTCATCGTCATCATCAGCAGCAGCAACACCACCACCACCAGCAACTCACCATCCATCCTGGTCATTCCTTAGATCATTCCCTATCGATTACCAGGAAGCCTTGGGTCTTCGCGATCTGCATCTGGGCGACATGGCACGGAAGAGCTTGGCCGAGGGCCTGCAGGGCCTCAGGCGCCAGCGTCTAAGCGCCGTGGCCGAAGCGGGGCAGCTGCTGCAGGATCAGAACCACAAGGCGCAGCAGCGGTGCAGATTCATCCGATGGATTTTGATGGATTTTTGGGAACAATTGGTACTGTAAAACTCTGCTGAACTTCAAGATCAAAGAATGGAGATTGGTCAAACTTGGATGTGGACTTTGGGAAATGTCGTGAATTTTTGGTCCTTCAGGATTCAACCCTCTGATTTTCAGCTCCTTTGGAAACTCTTGGGAAAACGGGCACTCTTGGGTGCCCAAGGTTGAACCATACTAAGCGTTACTAACCATACCCATCTGTCACAAGAAGCGGCATCATGACTAATTAGTCAGGATTCCTTGAGGGCAGACTTTGTGGCACTTCAGCAAGTTGACAGTTGTGCAAACACAGGATAGGATGAGACAGGATGTGACAGGATGAGGTTTCCTAGAATGGGAGCCCCCAAAATCATCCAGTCGTCATGGATGACCATGACTTAGTATTGCAACAACCATGGTGACCCAAAGGTTGATGACCCAAAGCAACTTGCTGCAGGTGAGGCAGTGCATGCTGCGCGCCTTGAGCACCGCTGGGCCATCTGCTGCTTCACCATGTACAGAGGCCATGGCTCCACGGCAGCACGGCGCTGCTAGGGTTGGCTCCTTGTGAGATGACAAAAATGCAGCTAGTTGCAGATAATTTGAAGATAATTAGTTAAAGTAGAATCAGGATCTCTTGGTGTTGGTGGAGGTGTTGAGGCATGTTGAGGCAGAATGTTAACACGAGGTGAATCACATTTCAGACTTGGGAATTCAGAAAGAGAATGACATGGATATGTGGATTCATCCTGCATGCCACTCAAAAGACAAGAGAATACGCCTAGCAGAGCAAGATATGAGTGGAAACATCATGGTATAGAATGATACTTTGTTGAGATCCCAGCGTCAACGTACAGATTTTGGGGTGGCAAATGATGTTGACAATGGCTCAGGTGCTGTGTCTCGAGGACCAAGAGCCAGATGTCCGTGGCGAAGCGGTAAGGTCCCTTTGCCAACTCTCTGCTGAAGATGGCGTTGATGGCCTTAACCCTGAAAGGATAGCAACTTGACACGAATATGCTTTAAACTTTAAACATCTTCAAAAGTTGATCCATGATGATCCATGTACCATACTTGTACCATGTTCTTGTGACGATCCTAGTCGACTTCTCACACAGGGCTGTTTGTGATGTCAATGACTTATAGTGTACCTCTTAGAGGCCCACATTATCCAAACAATTGATTGCCTCTTGTGTTTTGCTCAAGGCGAAGGTGGTGGCGCCTCTGATTTCACAGCAAAGTCAGCGCGTCATTGACCATGCCGCTGAAGGCCTAGCTGCTTTGGGAGATGTGGCAGCTCCTCTGGTGCTTCCCTATCTCATCCATGGCGAGAAATCTGAGCGACAAGCAGCGGTTCAGGTCTTGAGAAGACTGCGTGAGGCTCAGGGTGCCAAAAGATGTTGGTAAAGCACAGGAAATCCATGAACTGGTTAGTTTACAAGATGGTTTTGTATACAGCGTCATCTAGAGCTCATTTGACCTGTGTTTAGATGCTCCTAGCACTTTGCCTTTGATTCCACGTGCAACTTTACGTGCACACTTGGGACTGCTTCATCTGACAGGGCTGGACCCTGCTGAAGGCTGGTCTCAGTCATGTTGCTGGACTGTTGGCCCACCAAGACGCCGACGTGCGCCGAGCAGCGTTGCGAGTCTTCCAGGGATCCGACAGCTCAGGTCAGGAGGTGATGAGGTTCATCCCAGGAATTGCTGAGGACATCGGTCAGTTGCTCCAAGATCCTGAACCAAAGGTTCGGGGTGTGGCCGCCTTGGCTTTATGTCGTTTGGGTTCCAAAGCTTCGAAGCCCTTTGCGGAGCAGTTGATCTTCATGCTGCAAAATCCCTCTGCAGATGGCGCTGAGCTGCGGGATGTGTTGGCCGCGCTGGCCTCGCTGGGAAGCTCCGGGGATTGGGCGGCCGAGGCGGTGGCAGGCTGTTTGTGGCTGGAGCACTGGTCTGTTCGAAGGGCGGCTGCAGAGACCTATGGCCAGATTGTGGGACCGAGGTCCAGATGTGGGAGTTCTGTGTAGTTCAGGGGGTAAGCTGTGGACATGTCAAGTATGACTATGCCAAGTTTGAGTGATGAGAAAATTCAGATGTAGGGGAATTGATTGGAATTGTATTCTCTTGGTTTTGTAGCAGGACTGCACTCGCTGAAAGTCAGTTTGCAAATTGGTTTAAACTTTGAAGATTTTTGTGGGATGGAGTCATTTGCAAACCATGGGCCTTGCCCAACATCCCGCTGAAATGGGGGTACCCCCAAAAAATATCCAAGTCATTAGACTGTTTTAGTAAGTTTTAGTATTGACACATTTTGAAACCCATGGTGACTTGGATCCCCCATAAGAAACCTCCGAATCTGTCCAGGCGATTCGATCCTTTCACCGAAATGAATGATGATGAGCTGGATGATGCCATGGCCGCGCCGGTGGACCGAGAGGCTGCTGCCTTGCAATTGTCTAAGCTGCTCAAGGACTGGGATAATGTAATACATGGCGTGGCAGTTGGATCCATAATAGATGCTGTCATTTCAATGTCATTTCAATGTCATTTCAATGTCATTTCATGTCATGTCATTCCATTTTGACCAGATGTGCTCCATTTTGGCGCCACCGGCGCCACCTTCAGGTAGCAGGTGTGAGGTCAAAACCATGCAGCGACCCACAGCTGGGCACAGGACCATGTTGTGGAAGTGGCTGAAAGTGAACCTTGGCAGAGCTGGGACTATTGTCTGTTTGTGTTTCAAGTCCTACTATCTATATATATATATATAATAATATTATATATATAATTATATATATCATTTATATAATATATTATATATAGTTATATTATATTATATTATGCAATGATCCCCCTGTGAATTAGGGGGTGTCTCAGGGCCCAAACTTTGTAGCTTTTTCAGGCTATAAATCAAACAATGGTCCCCAGACCACTGGCGTTGAGCCTCGATAAAGATCTATAAAGTTGAAGCTGGGTTCAGTCCAGGACATGCCTTGGAAAAAGGCAAAATGAATTTTCACCTCATTTCTCCGATGAATTTTGGACGAAATTTGGAGAACCCCCTGAACTTGATAGATTTTATAGAGACGGCCTCTCTCTGTTCAAGTCAATCCCAAAATGTTACCAAATGATTCCAAATGTGCCCTCAAACTCTCTGATTTGATACGGCATCACTCTTGGGCGAAAAACAACAAACGACATGGGCTGCTATAAAGTGGAACCCCTTTCACAACATGACAGCATGCAACCCTACAAACTTGAGATGGTTTCCTATAATACAAGCTGTCCCCAGCACAAAATGCGCTTTCATCAGGTTGCTTTTTGATGAGAAGAAACAAGGAAACAAAAACAGCACCTTTGAAATACTTTTTTAAAGTTCAAGCACTTCAAGCACCATGGTATACAAAAACACCTTCTTAAATATCCCCTTATTCTTGGCTACCGTGAATTTTATAGAGAAATTAACATCTAGAGATTTCTGGGTGTCAAGAACCACATTTGAGGAAATAGGCGGGGGGATGTAATGCGGGTAGATTTTTTATTCTCTTTCGCCTTACACTCATATCACATAGCCCACAGCGAATTATGCGAGACTAAGCGGAATCCTAGAGCAGTCCTTTGGACAAGAAATGCGGACATCAAGATCATTCTGCAGAAGCTTCAAACATAAAATCCGTTTTCTTCTTGCACCTCTCACTTATACAAACAGCCCACGACTAGTTTGGATTGGAGCGTTTTGTTCTTTTAGCAGATTGAAGGTCGGAATCTTGACATGCTCGTGGAGGATTTGCCAACTCCCCGGTCAGGCAGCAAAAGCTTTGGCAAATCTGGGCTTGGAGGGGGCACGCGAGGCGGTGCAGATTGCACGATGCCTGGATGACGATTATGGTTTATCCCAAGCAGCCTTAGATTCTTGGCGAAACAGAGGTAGGAGCACAGCTTCAGGGTGGAGCATGGGGAGCATAATCCACAATAAATTGAAAGGTGAACTTGATGGAGTTTATCTGCTATGCACATGTCGAAAGGTCTCAGATGGGGAGTTTTTGTTGAAGCTCCAAGGATGCTCTTGTGAAGCTGCTAAGCCATGAATGCTTTGCCACCAAAGAAGCAGCTGCAGCTGGTGTGGCCATGTATTTCAATCAAGGAGGGCAGGTGGGCCTACTGAGAAGTCGTTGCTTTTCCACGCTGTGGTTGGCCAACCCAATGTATGTTGCTAGACATGTCCCACTTCAAGGGCAATGGTCACAGCTGGAGTGTAGACATTGCAGTGTTTCGCAGGTACTGGTACGTGCCATGATATTCAACCTGGACATCTTATACTAACTGCACATTCATCAGCTCAGCAATGTATCTGTCCCCTATGTACATAATATTACATAACTCGTGCTTTTCCGTTTTTCAGATTAACATATGATACACACAAGTTTGCACCGCATCCTTTACATTGCAGCCAGGCGCCCAAGACTGCCCGCGGGCTTCTGGTTGAAGCACTGCTCAGGGAGGCCAGGTGTGAAGAAAGGCCGCGGGGAGCGAGAAATGTTTGGAGGGAACTGGAAGTATCTCCTTCAGCAGCAAAAACAAATCTGAAGTCAAGCGCACAGGGTCAGTCAAGATGGGTTTGATCACATTTCGATATACTCCCTGCAAGGCGCCAGACCTATGTCATGCTGCATTAGTATATTGAATTCTTACTGAGAAGCAAGGACATTAGTTTTGTTTGCCTTGCCATGTATTACGATTGCTGCTTGCCTTCCCTGATGACAGGAACGTGCGAGAAGAATGTGTAGCTTGCCTCCATTTGCTTGTAAGGTCTTGTAAGGTCTTGTAAGAACTATTGTGAGAACTGTTGATGCTATGCAGTGGCGCTGTCAAGTCTGCAGCCAGCAAACAAATGTCTTTGACAACCGGTGCTTGAAGCACATGCGTACATCTAGGGGGCCAACACTGGGTGGAGCACATGAGAACAGTTGAAGGGAGAATTGAAACTCTTGAACCACTTACTCTACGCGGCACTTGGTCAAAACATGTTTTCTAAGAGGTCGTTTCTGCATGGAAAACTTTACTAGTCCTCATGGCTGCTGTGGGCATACACCTGTCATCCTGAGATCCGTGCATTGGGTGGCCTGGCACATCAAGAACAAAGGCGCCTTTGTTGCGCTGTGTCAATGCTCAATGTCAACCAAAAGCACAGGATTTGTTCATGTGATCATGGGCCAGTGACTCAACGAGTGGATACCCAATATCAACCCGCAGTCACCCCACCACTAGGTCCAAATGGCAGCAGAGGATCCTCAAAGAAGTGTCCTGGTGAGACAGTACCTTCTGCGGTTGCTCCACCAGTTGGGATATTCAAGACAGCGCTGATATGCGCTGATAAGCATCCTCCAAGACAGCAGGCAATTGAGGCTCATGACATCTCACGACTTTTTCCATGACTTATCCATTTGCAACTACCAGAGATCATTGACAAAACTTGGGGGGTGAAGCGGTGAAGCCTCAGGTGACCCAGACGGCCTTGGACGATGTTCAGATGAGCGTCAAGCGTTGCGCCATCGAAGTTCTTGGCAAGCTGAACTTGCCACCCGAGGACAGGTTTGGGGGCATGAAGATATACCAAAATGATGTGCTTTGGTCAGTG
The DNA here is from genome assembly GCA_947184155.2 of Cladocopium goreaui. Taxonomy (NCBI): domain Eukaryota; class Dinophyceae; order Suessiales; family Symbiodiniaceae; genus Cladocopium; species Cladocopium goreaui. Next base: position 323,583 of record CAMXCT020004423.1, read on the forward strand.
ACTTGGAAGAAATCTTGTATCACCTGGATACATCCGGCCACCCCGAAGGACCTTTTGGCAAACTGACTAGCAATCTACATGAACCATGCATTGATCGGAGTCTTTCAGTAGTGCTTGGGCATGCTGGGGCATGCTTGGGCTATAGTTATTGAACTCCCAACTTGAAGACTGTTGTAATATACAGAAAGCTTTGAAGCCTTGTCATTCTCAGTGAATATGTCAGAGTAGCACCAAACCAGTTTGCAGTGATAGAGAGTTTTGTGGCTGAAATTGAATTCCGAATTGGCGCGCGCCATAGGCTGCAGATCAGCGCGAATCAGTGCTGAACATGTTGGGGCTCCCGGCACTTCTGCCTCCGGGGTCAGTCTGACTGTTTTCTTTTGGTCTCATCCGGGGCTTCTTTTTTGGCAAGTTGCTCTTAGTGCCTTTGTTTGCCATGGGTGTTTTGACATGGCTCTGGGGATCCACCAAGCTGTTCTTGAAACAATCTGTCTTGTGTTTTAACACTACAAGGTAGTACAATTAGTTGGCATGTAGTTCTGTCTTGTTTGATCCGCACGTGGATTGAAGAAGCGACACAACCTCAAAGCAGCTTTTGCTGCAGTCCTGAAGCGGAACTTTGCTGTACGGGTGCAGATGTCCTTCAGATCCTACGCACTAAGCCTCCAAAATCCCTTGACAATTATTTGTGCACGAAATAGAGGCATCTACATCCGAAAATGTGAAGATGTACCAAGGCAAGATAGGCAATCAACTTGTAACATCTTGTAAGAAATGATAGCATATGATAGCATCTCGTAAGAAATGTAACAACTTGTAACAACTTGTAACGAGTTCACTGAGCTCACCGAGATGGGCACCAAGGCTGGCCAAATCCAGTCCCTCCCGGCAGCTGCGACGATATGCCTCACAGGCCTTGGAGATCTCCCGGCCGAGGCTGGGAGATCCTTTCCATCAACGGTATCAACGGTGCCCCAGGGCCAAGTGGACAACAAAAAAGAAACACAGTGATGATGGCATAATTGCATAGTAACATGATGTAGTAGTTAATATATGTTAATATGATCAGAATTTAACATAATCTATGATCATTGAGATGATCTGAATTTTCGGCGAATTATGGCATACGTTCTCAGATTCCATCATGATCACGTGATGGCATCGTTATGTTTTTTTTGGGGGACCTCCTCGATGCCTGCACATCCACCTTAAGGACATCGATTGACATAGAGGAGGAAGTGCTGCGGGCCCATGGGTGGAAAAAGGACAATGGTTCTTTTGCAGCTCTTGCAACCATAGCAGGTCAGTATTATTGAAACTATTGAATGATAGCAGAAGCTGTTGAATATGCCTGAAATGAATTGAAATGATTTGACTGTAGATTGGTGCATCTGAAACCGATTCACTTAAGATACCCTGCGGGATCCCCCCTGCTATTATTGCGATTTGCAACTGCATAGTTTGTTGTGATGGTGGCTTTGTCCAACAGATGGGCTATGCTGCACTGGTCTAAGGACCAGAATCACTACCACCTCCATGCGCGAGACCCGTGTGGGTGCGCCGATGAAGGAGATCCCTTTCTGGACAGTGGCCTGCCGGCCTGCCATTGCTGGTGACATTCTGTCAGTTTTAGCCAACTTAGGGCCAACTTGGCATGCATATTATGATTTATATATTATATATATATATATTATGTGAAGATATGTGAAGATTCTGATTCCAATTGCATTGGAGACTGAAGACTGGACTGTGGTCTGTTTGCTTTGTTTGATCTTTGAGCCAGAAATTATCAGCTAAGACCTGGTAAGACCTGTCACTCACCAAATGCGAAGGAGCTCTCAAAACTGGTCGGATCGTTGCGGACCACGCTGGATCAGGCCGGAGATGTTGGTCTCAGCCGCATGGTGCCCAAAAAACTTTGCCAAGTGAAGCTACAAAAGGCCTTCTGCTACAAAAGTGCATGCTCTGTAGTTAATAAATAAATGTTAATAATCATACTTCTGAACATAAGCACATTTTCATGTTTTTTTTTGTAACTTAGCCCTTTCTACTTCCATCTACTTCCGAGGCCGAAGCCTCAGAGCGTTTGTTGGATGAGTTAGCCTCTGCAGACTCATCTCGTGCATGGCATTTGGAGCGGCTGTTGTCTGAACCTCAGAGTTGGAACAGATGGCTACTCCATGGTGCTCCAAATTCATTGGTGATTTAACCAGCACAAATCAGGATTGAATCATGAAAAAAGGTGTTTAACCAGCAAAAAATGCAATTTAGGTGGCATTGGTGAATCAATGTCAATCATCATTTTTCCGGATTCAAATTTGGCCATTTGGGATATTTGGGGGGGCTACTAGACATGCTATTTTCAGAAAAAAGGCATCCCGGTTGGTATGTGTCTCGACATGGTAAAGGCATGTCGCAGGATAGAGCAACGTAGACAGCATTTCTCATGGATTGTTCCATGTTTTGCATTTTTGTTTGCTGGGTTTGTCCGACATTGAAACATCGGAAATTGCTATTTCAATGGGTAAGATGAAGTGTTGAGCCCCGGAATCAGTGGGTTTCCCCAACATTTTCAAACAAGGAGCCCTGGTGATGCAGGTGGCAGACGTGGTATTTCCATGAGAACCCGGTGGCTATGACGTTGTTGTCGGAGGGCTCCAACCTAATGGATGAGGGTGATCTGGAATTAGCCAAGCAATGTGTCTTGGCCTGGGACGACTCACAGTGTTTTGCCACTTTCTGAGTGTTTTCTGTGTGTGGGTGGACCTATTGTTCGTTCTGTTTTGCATTATTTCAATTATTTCATATTATTTCGCATTGTGTTTCCCGATTTCGAAGGCAGTTCCCTTGAGACATCCAGATGGATGAGGCTTCCTACATGCAGCGACTCTAGAGCCCTCTTGGGCTGAAGCCTGGAACCGCTTGGCGACGGTGCGGGCCGCAGTGAGCAAAACGGTGGGTTTGATATGGCGAAATGATGCAAAATGCAACAGGTGCGAAGTCATCACTGCGGGATTGGTCTTTCTTGGAATGTAGCCATGGAAGTCGTAGAATCATGGCCAAGCAGCTGGCAGAGCTTCAGGATCCTGCTCCAGAGCTAATCTTGACTCGAAGAGTTGCTTCATGTTGCTGTTTGGACTCTGCCACCATCGGGTGAGGTGGACTATTTGCTGGGGAACTACAATTATTCATTGAAAGAAATCGACAAGGCGTGCTGCAAATTGCTGGAGATTTGGCATGAGTCAGAAGCTTTTGACAATGTAACATCATCTTATATACATGTTACATCATGTTACCATAATTTCAGACGCTTCAAACAGAAGCATCATAATTTTCACATCTAGTTCTATATGTAATATGAAATTCTCGACTAGTACACTATAATCCTATTTTAGTGAGAACTTCACAATTATTTGTTTATTTATTTTTAAACAAAATATAGTTACCTATCACCCTGGGCCGGCGTTCAGACCTTGGAGCTGCAACCGCGTCACTTTGGCGCCTTGTCCGGCAAAGGCCGGGACCGGTTTTCCGAGAGCCGAGTTTTTTTTTTGGGACGTGGCTTCAAAACCACATTATGGATCAACAAATTATGGACTACAAGAGTAAATATGGATATTATGGCTTAAGAATGATTAATGATTAATGATTAGTTTAGCCAATATGGATTGAACTTTTAAACGGAGATGAAACGTGATGAAAAGGTGAAATTTGGGATGTCCGGAAGCTGCGCGAGATAAGGGCAGCCTCTTTGCAGGTTTAGTGTACTTGAAGTTGGAGCGCTTCCAAAACGCGATCGAAGCACCTTGGATGGTGGCGGCTTCCCCTATTGCTGTTTCATGACGTGATGGTCTTCCTGTGGCTGTGGAGTGCGAGAGTCTGCCTTTGTGAGATGGAGCTGAAACAACAGTGAAACACATCTGAGCAAATGAAAAGGATTGAAAAGGCCTCCAAGTACAGGAGCAGAACGAACAGAACAGTCATACTTCATACTGCATCTCTGATTCTGCGCATATTTACATCTCTCCTTGCAGATTCGCTCATCAATACGAGAGAGAGGGAGAGATAGTGTAGATCTGCAAGCCCTAAGTCAATTCTCGGTTCCTTTTCTGGTTCTATCTGGTTATATTGTAAAAAGAACCTTCATGTTGGATGTCTTCCAACCTGGTTTAATCGATTTCGTGACTGGTGGTTCTACATCTTCACAGCAAGTGCTTGGTCCTAGGCATTTCAGGATGCGCAAGAGGTGGTTCCTACAAGCGAGTCTCTAAAGCACAACATTGAATACACCGAAGCCTTGCAAAAAGAGGCGCTGTTGTCACGGGGTTGTCATTGTTGGAGTACCGGCTTGTGCCAGCCAGCTCTCCAGCTCTCTCGTTCTGGTCACTTACGTCTGACTATAGGAGGTTGTTCAGAGGTTGGATTGGGACGGCACGGTGATTCAAAGTCTCTCCCTTTGCTGTTGAATGGAACAAAGGGATTTACATAACTTTGCACTTTTACTGAACAAGAATGCCTTCTTGCAGAAATGGAAGTCAGAGTGATATGGAGATTGATGCTTTGTGTAGTACTGTATCTCTTCTCGTAATGAGAGCTGCTATATCGACTTGTTGACCCAAAGGCTGACTGCTTCCACCAGTCTTGGCACCAGGCAGCCATGATGATGCACTTCTGAGTGCAGAAACTCCAGTGAAACGGAGCCCATGGCAATGGCGCAACATGGCGCAATGCTTCTTGCTGCCAAGGCCCTGCTGCAGGTTCCTAGTCCTGTAGTCCGGTGGCCTAGCCGCAGCCTGTCAGTGACAGCAACCTTTCCATTAGAATTTCATGTACATTGTGTGGAAACTATGTGTGTGTCCAACGTCGGCTACACATGTAGAAATATGTAGAAGGTTGATGAAGATTGGTCGCAGTTTCCTACTCCAGCAGACCACTTGTCCCAGCAATGCATTGATGAAGGGCTAGGCGTGGAAACACCAGCAGAGACTGCGACCTTGCCGAGAGAATCTCGCTCTTCTTCCAGCGGGGTTGGCCGGATGGTCTGCCGTGATGCCAAGCCATTGCTTGTAGCTAAAAAATGACATTAGGCGAATATAAAATCCAGGCATCTACATCCATTTGAAATGACATTCATATATTGTGCCTCTATGTGCCTATACTGTACAATAGTTAATGTACACACACCCACACGGATCTCAACCCTAAGTGCCAAAAAGGGGTGCGTGCATTACAACGATGAAGACCAGGACAAGAAAACGCAGCTGCAGCTGATGGCACCACGGTACCAACAAGACATCTCCGCGAGCGATGCCGGATGTCCTTGGCGATTCGCTGGAAAATTGTTGAAAGGGGCGCGAGATGACGCGAGCTTCGGAACATGTTTGAAATGGGCAGGATATGGCGGGATATCCTTTGACACTACGATGAGTGTAGTCTTGATAGAGGCAGATTGTGTATTTGAAAACACAACTGAAGACCGGCAGTGATCGCAACAGGGACTCGACAACTTTGCAGGCAAGTCTGAAAGGTCATCCAACAGCAATTCCCTGCAGCAATCCCCTGTTGTAGTTTCGGTGTCATTCTTTGTTTTTTTGGTAATAAGTAGAGCTCGGATATACTAGTAAGAGGCTGGTAAACCTTGTGCGCCTTAGTTATGTCATGTTCTTTCAATGCGATCCTATCGTTTGTCTCCCTTTTGATTCATGCACCTGGAGGATCTGGAGGTAGAAAAACCACGAAAATCCCAAGATCCCAAGATGTCCAGATGTCACAAGTCACATCCATGCAGGAAGCACATCTTCGAGTTGCCGCCGAACTGGAAAATGGCCAGGGGCCCGTGCCTCTTAGTATCCAGAAGAATCCAGAACAGTGCTATTTTTATTATGCTCTTGGTTGAGATACACAAACTAAGAACATCTAAGAACAATAAATGCCGAAACCGTCTTGGTTCCAGACAGCTATATGCAACTATAAAGCCCAGCAACTGTCAGCTGATGTAAGCTGCATATGGGTGTCTTTTCATCCCTCAAAGCAGACCTGCACCCTCCTGATGGGCATCTGAATGTTTTGCTGAATGCTTGCACTTGGAGGTGATCACACGCAAGTTCATTTCCATGGATTGTGGGCCATGCGCCTTGCAGCCTTGCGACCAAATGACAGCACCGGGGTGCAGCTGTGATGAGTGTGTGCATTGTACCCCACAGACGGGCATGATGATGATGATGATGATGATGGAAAATACAACACGTGGGGTGGAATTCTTGAACTCGGGCAGTGTCCACCTGCCCCAAAAATGAATTGACATCACGAGGTATGAAATGAAAATGATTTGACAAGAACTAACTTCTCACTCCGTTTGAATCAGGATGCAACAATGCCAGACATTGCTGAACGGACTTAACGTTTCACATACGGTGTCAAATCATTGTCCCTGGGCACAGGATGGTGCAGGTGTCCATTTCCTTTGATTTCCTAACCTCCAGAATCAAAAGAGGCAAAATAGAGCTCGCGTCATCTCGTGTCCAACTTTTTTTCCCACACATTTACCATCATTTACCAGTTGATGGTTTGTCTCAGTAACTCAGTATGGAAAAAAACATGATTGTATGGGCATGAAGGATACTTACATAATATAATATATATACACACCTACACGTATATATGTATATACACATATGCACGTGTATATATATATATATATACGTATATATATATACGTATATTATTTTATATGTATATATACACATATATACACATGTTATATATATAATATATATCTTACCCCGAAAATCCCAACTGTTCTTTTAACAATAGCATACCATAATCCAGCTGCAGCTTGGTCCATGGCCTCCCAGCGCGCCTTGGAGATCCAGGACTTGGTGGAAATCCCACGACCGCGGAGGCGACGCTTGGTGGAGAGCAATGTGGAGTGTATTTATGTGGACCATACCACTGTCCCGGCCTCGGCTTAGGTGGCTTCAAATGCTGAGTTTAGGTGAGTTTAGATGATTTGTTGCAGGTGACTTTAGATGTTTCTGGATGATTTTCGATGACATTGGATGATTTTAGGTGACCTGAAGGGATTTGAGATGATTTACACTGCAAATTTGAAATTTGATAGCTCAAGAGGGGAAAAACAATTTAATTTGCTATAGTAATAACTGTGAGTGATACCTTTTGCGCTCAGCAATAGCTGAGTTGCATCCCTCCAATCAAGACTATTGGAACATGCGGCCAGCATAAAAACATCCGGCAAGTAAATGTGCTTGGAGTTGGCACCTTCCCTGGTCGTCAAACAGGAGATACTGTGATATTATGGATTTCAGCACAACGCACTTGCTGCATTGACAGCTTCAACTGCAAGATCATTGGTGTTTGGAGCTTGCGTGGGGCAGTTAGTTTCCATCAAGCAAATTGTGGGCTCAAAGATAAAGCTTTCACCTCAGCATGTTTAGTAGATCTCTAGAAATCTCTAGACTCTGGACGTAGAGGTGTCAGTTGGGTATCCTTTTTGAGTGTCTCTCAACTTGGAGACCTGAAAAGGATTGAATTTCACTGTCATTGAATCCTGGGGCTTCCACTTTGAACTCGATGCATTGGTGCTGATCCGTTGAGTAGATACAAGCATAGGTATCTGTTTTTTTGATATATTGATATGATATCTCTCTAAGCACAGAGTTTGATACCCAACCATAGTCAGAATCATTCAGAATCATCATTCTCCGCCAAAATTGCCTTCCAAGGGAGGTACCCTGATACTTTTGAAACCTTTTTTCAACCATTTTGAACCTATTTTCAGCCTATTTTCAGATTTTTTGGAGACACCCAGATGTATCACCCATCACCTGGATGTGGTCGCCGCTTCCGCGTGCGGCGTACGCCGCCGTTCCGGCGGCTTTCCTGCTGACCGGCGCATGGAGAAGTGGTCGCCTCACTTGGAGACCTCGACCTGGTGAAAGGTTGGAGATGTCCAAGTTTCTGATTTTGTATGCAGGATCATATTGGATCATGTTGGACTGTTGGATCATATTAGATCTAACAACTGTCGAATTTGAATTGATTCACAGTGATTCACAGTGATTCACCACGTTTTGAGACAATTTCACTTCAATGCTTCAGCCACCAGGCGCCGGGTTGCGGCTGTGGATGTTGATGGCAAACCTTGTGGTCCACAAAGCGCGAGCGCAGGCAAAGTCACCATCGTCTCACAGAAGCTTTGCAAGAAGCAAGCGGATACTATTGATTGCATGCCGAATGTTGTTCACCAGCTCCATTCAGAACACAGCAATCATCATGCTCCATGCACAGATACTGGAATTGAACAGCAATACTGTCAGTAGCAATGCTAAGACTTGGAGCATATTGGAGCACCCTGTCAAGAGCTCAATCTCCAAGTCTTGTGCACGACTTCTAGAGTCTATCAACGTTCCAATGCCATTTGGGTTTGTGTCATAGGATACCCTGAAAATCCAGTGGTGTATCCCTATCAATGTCTATCATCATTTTCTTGAGAAATGTGGCAATAAATGTGGCACAAAATAAATGTGGCAATTTGGTATGCTCATCCCAATTTCAGGAGCCCATCCCAATAGCATCTCAGCATCCCAAGGAACATGTGGAACTCGTTCTATGCCGGTGGGCCTCAGAGGGAAAAACGCTTGGAGGCCTTCAGAAAGCTCCTGGAGACCCAGGGAAAAGCTGTGGAGATTCTGGTGCTGCAAGAGATGTGCCTTGGTCCTTGGTGTTTTTGGGGATGGACGGGGTCTGCAAATTCTTTTGGATATGAATACAATGTATATATATATATATGATTTATATATTATATGTATATACAGAATATATATATATATGTATATATAAATTATATATATATAGATATAATATGAATCTGCTAAACCCAACAATAAACCATCCCTAATATTGCCATAAATGGGTGGTAACTATGGACCCCAAATGGTAGCTTTATCACTTGTGTTTACCTCATGATTTATATGATATACTGAATTGGTGTACACTAAAATAAACAACTATGATATGCAGTATGTGATGCACAAATACGTGCAGTAGTTGCTCAGAAATGTGTTCCCCATATGTGGTGTGAATCGTTGACGTTGTTTCACATCAGGTTTTGTATCTCAGCTACCGTACGATAGCCATTAACTCTCCAGCTGCAAATCACCATAAAATGTAAGATGTGATGGACATGAGCCAAATTTCCATCCACCAGTGGTGGGAATCTTTGCCCTGGGGCTGGAATCAACTGTTTGTGTGTGTGTGTTGGACAGAATATTTGCATTGTGCATTTAGCATGCTAAATTTGATTGAGGATCAACCGGCAATCCACAGCACCCTGAACCAGCTGTTGACTTGGTAAGGTTTGCCTTCGGTTTGGGACCATTCTGCGACAAGAGCGAAGTTGAGTTACTACAAGAATGGACGACCGACTTGGGTTTTGTGCATCAGACATCGCCTCTAGCCACTTGACTTCAGCGAACTAAAGGCAACAGTTTTACCGTGTAGAGAACATGAATGGCTACTTATCGAGCTCCGATACTGGAATGAGTTTCGCAGTACTTTGGATGAAGCAGCAGACCCTCAATGTTGCGAGTTCCCGGAGTCCCTGAATTCATTTTCTCTAAAGTGAACAGCTTGTGCTTGACCAAATCTGAGGTGACGATGCCTTGGTTGGGCCAGAGCTCTGGGCTTCTGATTTGCTCCAAAGAACCCATCCTCTCAGAGCAGCACCACGTCTTCCAGCAGCGGAGGAGAGTCACTTCAAAGGGCTGGTTGGAAGTGGAGGCCGAACGCTTGGGAAATGTGGATGGGGCAACGGGCAAAGGAGAGGTGAACGGAGTAAGACGAAGCGGTAAGGAAAAAGAATGAAAAACACGCAGAGTCGCATTGTCAGCTGACACTTAGACTATTGGACTTGTAGGGAGAAGAGGCCTTGCACTCTAGCATTTGCGCAACAGGTTTGCATTTGATGATTTGATGTCGGTTCGAATTTAGTCCAAGATTTGAGTATTTTTTCCAAAAAGGGGGGGGTCACCTTGTCCAAGCTTTGAATGCTTCCAGAGCAGCCTGTGGGAGGTACAATTGGCTTCCATGAAACTGGTGATTATCACGACCCACTTGGAACATGCGCACAGTCCACACTGGCGTCGTATCCGAGAAAGCCAGTGGCGTGAAATTGCTGAACGCCTCAAGGCTTGGGACATGATGACACCATGGGATTGTGGGATACCAGGATGCCTCAGGATGTTTTTTTTTGGCCAATTTTCCGACAGACCCAAATTGAAGCCTGGTGGTTGCCGGATTGCACCAACAATGACAGGTGCTCAAAGATGACTATGTGATTCTGCTAGGATGCTGGCCAGTGAGTAGTCAAAGGTTTCGCTGGTTGTTTTCCCAACTATTGGTAGTGCATGTTTTTTGATCGTAGAAGCATGTTACAGCACGTCCACTAAGGAGACTTCAACGTTTGCGGAGAAGACTTTGGTCGAGTTGCTTGGTCAGTGGTTTCATGTTGCAGACTTCCTGCTTATCAACATGAGTGCATTGCATTAGTTGCACACTAAGTCAGCAAGAATGAAGTGCTGGCAATTTACGTTGCCTGTTTGATTGTTGTCGGATTGGTTTTGTGAGAACCGAATTCCCAGGAAGCAACAACAAGAACACCAAGAACGACAGAAAGAGGAACAATGATCAGCCACCAAAAAGAAGAAATACATGAGCAAGATGGAACAAGAAGGAACAAGAAGTTGTCGGAGCAACGCCAAGAAGAAAGAAAAGCAGAAGAAACACAGGAAGAAGAACAGCAGCAATTGCTGCTCTCGTCGTCGTCGTTGTAGCTGTTGTTGTTTTTTCATGTTTTTTCTTTATTGTTTGTTGTTGAATGTTGTTGATACTGTACGCACTGCAAGGCCTTAGATGGCGCAGAGGAATACCATGCGCTGCTATCCAGCATGGCGAGGGCTGGATTCAGCCATGAGGGTTTCCCTCGCAGCAGCGGTTCAGAAATGCCAACTCTTCGACCCCAAAACGATGCACCTTGGCAAAAGGTACTAGTGCATTTTTCAGCGTTCAAAACGATTCTAACATATTCTAACACATATGATTTTATTCTATTTTCTTGACACTTGCTGTCAACCTGTCAGACGATGCTGAACTTTGAGCGAGACTAAAATTGCACAACATTTTCAGAAACTGATGTACAATCAAGAGAGTGACACGCACATTGCCAGTTGAGCAAAAAATACTACCATTGGCCCCAATAGGGGGCAATCAGCATGGGTCTGTCTGAAAATGAGGGATACATGGGGATTTCAGGATACCTTAAAAGTGCGATTTTAATGGGAAAAGGATAATTCTTGGGCCCTATTTTCAGACAAACCCTAAGACTTATTTCAAAACAACCATCAATGCCTCTTGGATCAGAAAAGGACCCACAGAAATTATCACAAGCTAGATATCGATGGCGATCATCAAGGCTTGCACACTGGTCCCAGGGACACTGTTCCGTAGAGGTTTGTGGTGGAAACTCTTTGTTTCATGACTATTGTTTGTGAAACTATATAATGCTAAGACATACTAGGACCCATTCAGAACTTCAAGTTGTTGCAATTTTGTTTGAGACCTCCACTAGCCGAGCGCTTTGATGCCAAACAAATGGATCTCTTTGCACGCTCAGGGCAGTGTCTTCATTTTCAGTTTACACATAGATACTTCTTTGAAGCCTTGTTCAGTGGGCTGACAACATGCCTGGGCTCATCCACTATTCATCCACTTAGATGTTTAAGTTGCCAGCGATTCGCTGAAGGTTTCGCTTCGATCTTCACCGGATCACATTTTTGTGTCTCCCAAGCTGAAGCATCGCTCCTTGACGGTTGCCCTTTGGGATATGGACCACCTGGAGCAGATCCATTCTGACCACCGGGCGATCATGGCAACATTCAACGGGTCGAACGCGACTTAGTGCAGAACGGACCTTGCCTGCCGGTCGTTGAAAGACACAGCTGGTGCTTCACCTTTCCACGGAACGAGTCTTGACGGCAAAAACAGCAGCAGTTCATGAAGTCATCGCGTGTCCAAGTGCTCCTGGAAGAATTGAGGAGGTCAGTGTGATCAGGTAGACTGTTTGTTTCCCTGATTGCGGGTGTCAACACAGTTTCACTATATCCTTTGCACGTGGCAAACCTTGAAGATATTAGATTGTTGAGAACATCATACATGTTGCCTGTGCTCATCGATTTTGCAGAGATACAATTTGACGACCGTACTACTATTTGCGTTTATGCCTGCGGCTGACTGCGCTTGAGCAAGCTGTGGCTGAAATGGTTAAAAAGAGCTGTGGGTGCCAATCCTTCCTAAAGGATTCTTGGACTTTGTTTGATCAGGATCATTGCAACATGTTTTTTTTTTTCAGTACACCTCTTGCAAATTCTAGACTCTAGGCTCTAGACATTTCCAAAAATCACTGAATCACAATACATATATATTATATATATATATTATACATATAAAGTGCGATTGCTGATCAACATGGCTTGTCGCAATGACGGCAACTTGGATAGACAGTCTAGCTTCAATAAGCTTTTATTTCAGAGTAGATGCTGTGCTATATTGTGGTATTAATTCCAATTCATCCAATTCATCCAATTCAAATTCCATGATTCTCCAGAAAGTTGCGGAGAAAAAACACCCCACCAAGGCTTGGGTGAACATCGGGCGCAACGGTGTGTGGAAGCCAAATGAAACCGTTGCGATTTAACGAGTTCTGCCAAGACAAAGATGAAGTACAGCCCGTACCTGAATTCGCTGGTGTGTTCCAGATATTGGGTATGGATCAAAACCTAAGGCCTAGGGGACCACGGATTTTGGTCAGTTTTTGTACCATCCAACATTCAGGACGTAGCCAATTTTGACCCATATCCATATTTCCACATTGAGATCTTTGCTCTTGATGTGTTTCCGCTGGTGTAAATTGTAGCTGTCATATGATAGAAAATGTACACCACTGGTACTACAGGGCCAAGGTGATGTGTGTTTCCTGGTGGAACCGCTGGATCCAGTGAGTTTAGCTTGGGATATCTTGGGATATCTTGGAATCCTGATTTGAGAAGAAACTAGACTCGTTGTGCATTCAAAGCTCCAACTTAAACCGCAGCCTTTTCATGGCTTTTAATCTCCTACTCTTGGTGTCGTTGGAGTGTAGCTACCAATAAGTGCTGTGGACCCTGCTCACAGGTAAAGTACATAACAAGGTACATGTCCGTGAATTTGTTGCTCGTTCCAAGGTGCCAGCGGAGGAGGCAAGTCTTGTGCAACATGCTGAAGTTTTTTCTGGGGGTGGTTCAGTAGAACCAGGAAAGTGGTGGATACTTGTTCTTGTGGTGCTGGTGCAGCGGCGGCAATGGCTCTCTTGCCTCAAGATACAGTATTCACGAATGATCACAGATGTAGGATGTAGAAATGACACTCGAGATCATAGATTGAAGCAATAGCCACTGAGTGCGCATTGGATTGATGTACACACACACAGACTTTCCTCATTTTAGATCACTCAAGATAATCATGGATAATCCATCTCCAGGATATGGCCAGATGTGTATCTATAACATCCGTGTTTAGTCTTTCTCACCAGCGCGTCACTTGGCAGATTCACATTTCATATGACGAGCTGACTGGATCCTTGGGTTGGTCGCATGCTCGGCAACATTGCTCTGGCCAAAAACATGGTCAAACCTTAACCGTTCTTTGAGTATGGTTTGGACATCATTCCTGGCAATCAAGCAGAAAGCTAGATCAGCCAGGCTTTCTGGGACAGATACTCAAACTTCAGTAGCATAGGTATGGTCAAGTTGCTTTGTAATTTCTCTCAACTCTTTCACAAAAAAACTTGAAGCTCCGGCCACAGTGTAGCAATTTCCTGTTTGCCGTTTCAATCCATATTTTCACTTCCCATCCCGACCCGCGGGGTCATCCCCAATTCCCCAGTAGCGTGGATCCCTCGCCATTGTGCCGCAATCGCTTAGGTTGGATCTTCCAGAGAGTGATCGTCAGATCCGAGGTCAATACCCCTATTGGTGGGGATGACTCAGAGGTCCTGGACGTTGTTGCGTAGTATCGGAGAATTGCCTGGATACCCAGGCGCATTAGCTCAGTTCCTCCTCGGAAGTCGGTAAACGTGGGGGAACTCAGAATCTAAGAACCAGACATGACACGAATTTGTGATAATTTTTGCTGTTTTAGCATGGACACATCTAGAGGTTTTGAGCTACTTACTGGCTGCTTCCACAAAGACTCTTCACCGATACAGGATACACGTGTTTCTATCTCTTGGCTTGAGGCCTTTTCTGGTTCTTGTTGTCAATCCTCTGTGGCGGTTACATTCAGGTTGAGACTTCCACATGGGCTACCACCAAAAAGGTCTATGTAAGGGATATGTATTGGAATGGAATATAGCTCAAAACCTGCAAAAAACGAAGGTGACCCTTTAAAACGAAGGCAAACCTTACAACTAAAGTTTGTTGATAGATTTCCATTTGAGCAGCGAACGTCAAGAATGGATAAGAATGGTGTATCATGGAGTTATTGTCGTTTGGTCTCTACCTGTTTTCCCTTGTCTTCCTTTTGTTTCCTTTCTTGCTTTCATGCCTTTCCTGTGACAGTTTCTGTTGGCTTCCTTTCCGCCTTCGTTTCTTTCTGTTGGTCCCGTTTGTTTTTTCCTATCTTGTTTTTCCTCCTCCTGCATTTACATTTTGTCAAGTTTCTGCTTTCCGCCTGCAAGTATTCTTTTCATCCGGCGGTTTTGTTTTCCCGTCTGGTTTTGCGTTCTGGAACGAAGCCAAAACGAAGGCATGTCATGGCAAAGCTATACGGGAGTGCTTTCTTTGCACATGGCATGACATGGGTGCATAGTATCGAGTACTGTAATCACACGGAACATCCTAAACATATCTTGAAATATCTTGAAATATTTCAATCATTGTGACAGCTGACGCCTTAAGATTGGTTCCGAACGAGGTTTACACCATCTTTTGGGACTATGCCAAACCAGGCATCGTTGCGCAGAGGCCATCCCTGCCCAGCATTTTCTGTCTGAGCAAGAAATTTGTCAAACTTGGAATGATTCTGGAATTATTTTGGATGATTTTGGCAACACTTAGAATTGCTACCAATTCTGATTTGCGCAACTAGAATCAAACGGGGATGCCAGCTACACTCCAGCGATCTGCAGGGCTGATCTCGATTTCTCGGAACTATAGAGGACGTAAACATGGTTTTCCATTGTTTTCTGATGTCTTGCAATCACAAGTGCTTTGTCAAGTTAGAATAACCTAAGAGGCCTAAGAGGTTTGGCTACCAACATAGCAAGATGTGTGTCGATTTGGCAATACATATTCATGAGGCTCAAAATTTCGCTGATCTCTATGTTCAAACATTCTCACCCTGTAGGTATGTGAGGCAGACTTCAAGTAACACCAAAGGACAAACTTTTTGCTTCTTGTGTGTTGCTCATTTTTTAATCCTGAGAGGCCATACTCAGGCTACGCTACAGATACTTATTGCCTGAGCCTTCTGGTAGTTGACCTATCTGTTGGAGCCCTGCCTTGCCTGCAACTCAGCTTTGCTGCAACGCCAGCATATGATATTCTGGGCCTACTGGGTCCCCTTGCTTGCAACTTTTCATCGGTAAGGAATATGAATGAAATGCCTGCATCATCCTGAATCGTTTGCCCTCGAACTGAGGTGCAGATTGGAATTCTGAAGCATTACTCCCCTATTGTTCGGTGCAGGCATGGAAAATGTGACATGGCCCTTGACCACGGTCTTACCATTCGTGAAGTAAACATGTTTGAAAGGGTTGATAACCCAGCATACGAGGGACTCTCCAAGCTTCAGAGCGAATTCAAGCGGCCTTTGGCAGCTCGTTCTATGGCACAATGGCAGACATCCCTCATACTGTCAAATTCAACTGTTGGTTTGCGGATGAACTCATTTTTGCTGAACATCACTCGACGCTGTTCGACGATGCTCCTACAGTGATTGGTGTCGCAGGTGAAAGTAAGGCAAAGTCCTCCTGGAGCCTTGGTGAACATGCTGGGACCTCATGTTTCGGTCTCATTGTCCACCAACTGGCCAGCAGGCCCCTTGCTGGTGCAGTGGCCCAGTTGTGCCCTGTTGCATTGATCGGTTGGAAATTCTGCCGTTTCTTGTGGCTAAAACCCCTGCTGTGCCTGGTGTGCAGGGTAGGGATCATTGGAGATCCGTGCCAAAGGGGCAAGCACGCTCTAGACCGAGGCCCTTTCTGAAGGTTGGAGATATTGTGTCCGGGTCCCAGCTGATCTCAGAGTTTGCATTCATTATTGGGGAATTGAGCGACGGAGTGTTTGGTCTGACTTATGGCCAGCTTTTCATCAGTCTCTTAGCAAAATGCTGAGAGACAGGAAGCTGTCAAAGAAACATGACAAGGAAAAATCCGGTTTCAGCTTCATATTGGGCATGCCATTTGTAGCTTCTCCGGGTCCAAAGGTAAACCGAGACCGAGTTCGCCTAGATATGAACTGCCACGGGGTGAGGCGTGCACACCGGTTCAGCGCACAGAGAAAGAAGGAGCGCTTTCTCAATCTTTGGTGGAGGACTGCCCGCAGCGTCGCACTTGCCCAGGGTTTCCATTGGGAGTGACCCGATGTTAAAAGGAAATTTCTGGCTTTTCAGAGTTGCTCATTTAATCAAGGTAACCACTACATAGTAAGTCCTATAGAAGTCTTGGCATACTGCTGGGAAACCATTTCTCCAGTTTCAATCATGTTCAATGTACTTTATTCTTAGGCATGCCAGTTGAAGGAAGGGTCTTATATGAGTCTTATGACACCTCGACATGCCTTGAGAGGAGACACTCGAGTATTGCAGTAGCAAACTCTGATCAGCAGGCCACAGATTTTGGATTTTGGATGAAATGCCGGGAGGGTGAATGGACAATGGCATGCTACTGATCCGAACTTTCGATTTTTGCCCCTTAGGATACCTGTTGTGGTCCCAAGGAATTCCATTTCTTTAGGATAGTACAATTATCTTTAGGTGAGTGCAGCAATATTCATATTTCAACATATTTTTCCATCATTGGCAAGCCAAAGAGTCAAGATTCCCAAGATGATGCGGGCAGCTCAAGCCGCAGACTCCCTCTTTGCACTGGATTACTACTGTACATGACCATTGTGGCGTTACGTTATATATGTTTTTTTTTTTCCACTATGGATGAAAGCCGCAATGAACCAATATGCTGATCCATTTTTATCCCTCCCAGAATGTTCTGAGAACATCTTAGAACTGTTTGTGGGAGGCAGACTGTTGACTAGACATGGTGCCGTTGCTCAGGCTCACCTAAAAGGCTCAATCTCTAGAGACATGGCAAAACAGTCGTTGCTGATCCACAATCTTTTATGGCATGTCCTCATAATTCCGCGGGATAAGAATTCACCATCCAGTCTTTTCATCCATCATATGGCACATTATTATTATTATCATCACCAGTAGTACCGCACAAGGCGGTGGCGGAAGTTTCAAAAATAGGAAAACTATAGGAGAGGTTGGTTGTTGTGAATCACGGATGGCAGAGCGAATCCCCTGATGAATCGAAAGGTGGTTGGAGTTGTGTTTTTAGAGTGGTTGCAATGGTTGCAGTGGTCACCTCACAAACAACTGCTGGATGTAGTGTGGTGTAGTGCAGTTGTAGCTGTAGTGTAGTGGAGTTGTAATTGTAGTGTAATGTAATTAGTGTAGTAGTAGTTGTAGTTGTAGTTGTAAAGTAGTGTAGTGTAATGTAGTGTAGTGTACTGTCGTTTTGTGTACTCTAGTGTGGTATAGTATAGCGTAGTGTAGTCTAGTGTAGTGTGTGTGTGAAGTAGTGTAGTGTCGTGTGGTTGTAGTTGTGGTGTAGTGTAGTGTGGTGTAGTGTAGTGTTGTGTAACGTAATAGTCGTAGTAGTCGTAGTAGTATAGTAGTAGTAGGAGGAGGAGTAGTATAGTAGTCGTAGTAGTCGTAGTCGTAGTCGTGGTCGTAGTTGTAGTCGTCGTCGCCGTCGTCGTCGTCGTCGTCGTAGTAGTAGTCGTCGTCGTCAAAGTAGTAGTAGGAGGAGGAGGAGGAGTAGTAGTAGTAGTTTTTGTTGTTGTAGTTGTCGTTGTCGTAGTTGTAATGTATTTTACTGTAATTAGCATAGTGTAGTGTAATGTAGTTGCAGTTGTATTTGTATTTGTAGTGTAGTGGTAGTAACTATCTATCTATCTCTCTCTCTCTCTATCTCTCTCTATCTCTCTCTATCTCTCTCTATCTCTCTCTATCTATCTATCTATCTCTCTCTCTCTCTATCTCTCTCTCTATCTCTCTCTATCTCTCTCTATCTCTCTCTATCTCTCTCTATCTCTCTCTATCTCTCTCTATCTCTCTCTATCTCTCTCTCTCTCTCTATCTCTCTCTATATCTCTCTATCTCTCTCTATCTCTCTCTCTCTCTATCTATCTATCTATCTATCTATCTGCAAGCTTGAAAACGAAGCTATTCTTCTGCGAGACTTCCTCCATTTTCGAAGGTGACAACATGAAAAACGAAGCAAGTCTGCGAGACTTCCTCAACTTTTGAACTTGATAGCGTCAAAAACGAAGCAATTCTGCGAGACTTCCTCAATTTTCGAAGTTGGCAACATCAAAAACGAAGTAATTCTGCGAGACTTCTTTTAATAATGGAAAGTTGAGTGCAGCGCTGATGGCCTCGTGCCAATGCGTTTTGCGATTTTTCCACTCCATCTGTCTAAAGTGCTACGCCTGCCAGGCAAAAGTGGTGCCAGGTCATACGAAGTGCTGCACCTGTCACGCAAAATCATCTTAGCAAACCTGAAGATCTGATGCTCCAAAATGCAACCTCTCTCAGGAAATCAGCGGCCTGACTTCCTAACATCTCTGATGAACATGTCTCTTGTACTGCGCCTGCCACGGAAAATGTATCTTTACAGATCCTCTTCACATGTTCCACTCCTGCCAACGCTTTTGAAACTGCTGCAAAACCCTCACGTTTTGCTCATTTTTGACAAGGTGCACAATCCCCTGCGCCTGCCACGCAAAACGACATCTGAACATCCAAAAGTGCCCCGTACCCCTCAGTTTTTTCGCACTTTTGATTTGGAAATGTGCTTCGCACCACCACGGCGTGCACTTTTCCAACAGCGCAACTTCCAAAAGTGCTCCGACACTGTACATTTTGACTTCCAAATTTGCACGCCGCCACGACGGCGTGCACTTTTTCGACATCTCAAGTTCCAAAAGTGGTCCGACAGAGGTTTGTTTTATGCATTTTGACTTGGACATGTGCTTCGCGCCACAACGGCGTGCACTTTTCCATCTCTCATCTGGCCACATGTCTCCGCACCCGCCGCTTTAGCGAGTCTACTTTTCGACCCTCCGGAGCCACAAATCACTGGAAAAACACATTGTTTCGCGACTTTCCTACCTTTTCGCGCACCTGCATCTTCTTTCTTCTCACTCTTTCTCTTCTCTGATCTTCACTCTTTCGGCTCTTCTCCTCTCTGACTCTTCCCACCTCTGCTTTTCCATGTGTCCTTATTGTCGGAAGTTTGACTTCCAAACTTCCTTCGACTATTTCTTTACTTTTTTTTGCCACTATATAGTGCCGGACTGGAACTTAGAATGAGGCGCCCGGGTTCCAAACGACGATACCCCGAACTTAGAATGACTGAAAAAAGGCCCCCCCGAGTAGCAACTTAGAATGACTCCGCAGTTAGAATGACTGAAAACCAAAAAAACATGGAAAAACACAGTGTTTTGGGAGATTTCGGACATCTTATGGAAATGCTTTGGATTCCACTGATTAGCCAAATTGGCAGAAATCATCAAAACATGTGGAAAAAAACAAAAAACGAAAAAAACAAAAACAGTGGGGTTTTGCATTATACAATATATGCATGTATCTATTTTTATATTTAGATATTTACCTGCAATCACCTGCAGTCATTTTAAGTTCAGACCCTCCCCAATCCATTGACCTACTGTCTGCCTACCTATTTATCTATATGTATATATGTATGCATATTTGATTTTATATTTATATGTTTACCTGCAATCACCTGCAGCCATTTCAAGTTCAGACCCTCCCCAACCTATTGACCTACTGTTTGCCTACCTATTTATCTATATGTATATATTTATATATATGTATGTATGTATGTATGTATGTGTTATTATATTTATATATTTACCTGCAATCACCTGCAGTCATTTAAGTTCAGACCCTCCCCAACCTATTGACCTACTGTTTGCCTACCTATTTATCTATATGTATATATATATGTATGTATTTATTTGTATATTTATATATTTACCTGCAATCACCTGCAGTCATTCTAAGTTCAGACCCTCCCCAACCTATTGACCTACTGTCTGCTACCTATTTATCTATTTATATATATATATGTATGTATTTATTTTTATATTCATATATTACCTGCAACCACCTGCAGTCATTCTAAGTTCAGACCCTCCCCAACCTATTGACCTACTGTCTGCCTACCTATTTATCTATATGTATATATTTATATATGTATGAATTTATTTATATTTATTTAGGTACCTGCAATCACCTGCAGTCATTTTAAGTTCAGGCCCTCCCCAACCTATTGACCTACTGTCTGCCTTCCTATTTATCTATATGTATGTATATACATATGCATGCATTTATTTTCATATTTATATATTCACCTGCAATCACCTGCAGTCATTTTAAGTTCAGACCCTCCCCAACCTATTGACCTACTGTCTGCCTACCTATTTATCTATGTATATATATATAATTATATATTTTTATATTTATATATTTACCTGCAATCACCTGCAGTCATTCTAAGTTCAGACCCTCCCCAACCTATTGACCTACTGTCTGCCTACCTATTTATCTATATGTATGTATATATATATATATGTATGTATGTATTTATTTTTATATTTATATATTTACCTGCAATCACCTGCAGTCATTCTAAGTTCAGACCCTCCCCAACCTATTGTCCTACTGTCTGTCTGCCTACCTATTTATCTATATATATATAATATTTAGGTTCGAAACCACATACTGTCTGCTCGTAGCATGTTGGTTGTTGGTTATTGTTTAGTTTCTTATATATGAACGCGCAGATAAGTCAGATTGATTATTACTGATGTTGTTTATATTGGATTCGAAATAATGAAAGGTGCTCGTTTTTTTTTTTTTTTAATATACTCAAAAGCGTATCATGTCGGCTGAAATTTGGAAAATTTTTGAAGACGCTGACTAACTATTATCACAGGGGTGTATGGAGCTCAAAGGGGCGCCTAGGTTTGTTACATGAAAGTGTGCTGCAACGAATGATTCAGAAATAGAAGAAGTCAAAATTACTGGATTATAAATGGAGGAAAGCATAACAAGAGCAAAAATTGATGAACACCGATGATGAAACATGAAAAATGGATGGAAATGGATAAAAAAATGGATGAAATATGGATGAATAATGGATGACAGTGGATGAAATTGGGTAAACATTGATGCAGAAAAGAAAAAAGGATGAAAAATGGATGAAAACTGGATGGAAATGGAAATATAGAGCATGCGTGAAATGATTTTATAAGAATTGATGAGCAGGGATTAAACAGAATTAAACTTGATGGGGGAAAACAATGAATAATGAATGGGAAGTGGATAGAGATTATGGATGAAGCATGGATGAAGAACAGATGACAATGGATCAATATGGCTGGAAATTAGTGCAGAATGGATGAAGAATGGATGAAAAACGGCTGGAAAAATGCGTGGAAATGAAAAACAAATGAAAAAAAATGGATAGAAGATGTTCAAAAAAATCATTTTCGAAGGATTTTGGACTACCTTCCACAAAAAACAGCACTTGGGAGCCAAACTTGGAATGACGGGTACTTTTGCTATTGTGGCCAAATTGTTTTTGAAAATCAGCTGTGTGTCAGCTGTGCGCGAAAACCCATTCTATGTTCCGTGTCCCAGACCTGTTTTGACTGACAGGCGCGGTGTTTCGTAACATTTCAGTTACTCATTCTAAGTTTTCCAAACGAAAAAAAAGTTCAAAAACGTGGGATTTTGGCCCCGCGCGTCGAAACGGCAACTTTTCGGATACCCCCGGCGATTTCCAAAAGGTCATTCTATGTTCCAGTCCGGCACTATATGCCACATCGATATAAGCATATGATCCAACCACAGATTACCCGCTGCATAGGCTGCTCCGACGGTCAGAGATTTGCAGAGTGTCACAGCGGACCGAAACGCAAGAGCTGGGCCAATGATATGTTGGTGTTCAAACCGATTTGTTTTGAACCGGTTTTTTGTTGCCGGGTCTATTCATTTCTACAACATCTATACTGTGGCATTTCTAGTTGTTGGTGTATCGGTGATATTTCTAATTTCTGGGAGCCAGCCAGAAAAGGGGCATGAGGTGCTTGGTGTAGCTTTGGTTCAACGATGTTCAATGCACATTGGGAGAGTAGAAGACAAGTTGCCGGTTGTGGCCATGATCGATTATATACCTCTTCTGTGTATTGTATATACATATGCGCATTGCTATACACATCTATTCAGGACCGGAACGATCGCGAACTGTAGCGATTCCCTAATTATCCAAGTCCTTGTCAAGTCACTAGAATCGTTGTCGTAGCCGTGACTTTGATTTATTTCTGGCAACGAGAATGGTTTCCCATTTCTTACCGCAGACGAACATAATTTTCCCAGAGAAGCAAACAACAATAGACAACTCTATGGCAAAAGGATTCGTGGAAACTGCAGTTTTTTGAGTTCGTGAAATCCACAGAAACCGTGATCACAATGAAACGTATGAAGTATATCTGCCTACATGTATGCACTATATATAATATAACATAATATAATATAATAATATAATATGATATGATATGATATATATATTATTTTATGTCATGTTATGTTATGGCATATTATGATTATGTATATTTGCGGCTTCCAGTTCCAGGCTGTTTCACCCAGTCCACTCCAGGACGAACAGCCAACAGCAGTGGCTTCGGACAATACCACCATGTCAGAGCTTTGGAACTTCATTAGGAGCTGCGTGGTATGGCGACCCAGTCATTTTCAGGGGGGAAATGCGGCTTTAAACCACGGGGCGGAATAGGGTAAGCTGTTCTAGATTGACTTCGAGTAAACTGGAACACCAAGGCTCTATTTGAAGAAATAACATGCAAACGCTTGTGTCACGACTGCTGAGTTGTGTGTTTTCTGCTTTTTATGTTGTAAACCCCTTGGCATCAGATCTAACTTTGATCCGGGATGGCAGGACAGCGCTCCAGGACCCGGCCCAGACCATCTCCAACTATTTGCAGGGAACCCAAGTGTCATCGTCTGATATCGTCTGTAGATCTGTGGCCGCAGTGAAAATATAACCAGATGACAAATGAAATTGAAGTCAGAGAAGAGGCCAATCAAGTCGCAGAATATGAATATCAACAATTGTAGACAGATTTAGGCTATTGCGCACGGTTTGTGAGGGAGTTTTGGTGATTTGATGTTTACGAGAACTGCTATCCATGTTCGATCTAACAAAAGTTGAAGTCTTTGGGCTAACTATAAAGAGTCAAGTTCTTGATCGACATCAGGAACTCCTTTCGAAATGTTTGGCTGATCTGATTGATCTTGTTGCCTGCTCAGCATCACAGGACCACGAGTGATCAGCTCACCTTTCAAACGACCGAAGACATGGTGGTGCAGGTGCTGAATCGGAATCCCATGGGTTTTGTTTGAAACCATGGGGCTGATGAAATCGAGACCCACACAGATGAAAATCCATTGGAAAGGAAAAAACGTATTATTTAATTAACAACTCATGATGAAACATGCAGAAACAGATTCCATTGTCATGCATTGTCGCTTGGATCTCAGAATATCTCAGGGTCTCCTGGAGCAGGTTTTGGCCCTGGATCCCTCTCAGAAGGACATCTTGGTCAGCGACTGGTGCGATGCTTCAGCTCGCTTCATCCTGGGATCTGCCGAATCCACAAATCTATGACATGATGAAATGTATCGAAGTGTTCACTTGGAAATGATCTTCACCCGTGACCCATAATGCCATATGTTCAATCTTTATGTCAGATACATTCAGATACATTCAGATATATTCAGATACTTTACCTATTTTTATCTGAAGATGCCTTTTTTGTGGTCCTTGCCACCGACCCACCGGCCACCAGAGAGTGGTCATGGATCCCATTGCCCACTCCAAATTGGAGGTTTGGTCCGCCTCTGCGTGTGCGGGCCAAGACACCCCGGCTGCACTCCTCGTGGCTCTTCCAGCGACTGCAGCGGCTTAGTTGGAATCGAATGGGTGATTCGACATGATGAATTTGATTTGCATGGTATGTCTAAGCATATTATATTAGCATATAAGCAGCATATATTAGCTTTTTATTTAGTGATATTCATTATAGATATGATGGGTAAGAGAGTGTTCCATGTAGAGAGAACAAACTTTTCCAAAGGCCGCCCTTCCAATGAATGTTGTTGCAGATTAATCACGCTCCTTCACAGGTTGTGGAAGCCAGTATTGACTTGGAAGTCACAAACTTGCTGTAATGTTGCCCTCGTCACTGCGTCTTTTTCAGTCACAGCAGCAACCAAGGAAGAATCAATGGTTGAAACTGCGATGGGTCTTCCTGCCGAATTGGGAAAATCTTCATTCTTCGGAATCCCCGCGCAGAAAAACCATTGGCCAGGTGAGCAATCAGCCCAAGACCGACGAGGAGCTGATTTTTTCATGAAAAAACGATGCCACCACAAGAGTTACGGCCCGTAGGGGGTAACAATATGTGACAGTCCGGCCCTCTTTTAGGTCGGTGAATTCAAGAGAAAATATACCCAGAATGTTGTAAGGGATTGCAATTTCAGCTTCTAGAATGCCCTGTTGGATGCCTCTGATGCGTCCGCGTATCTACAATTCTGTTATCTGAAGCAGCAGTTTTGCATGCGGGCGGACGTGGTGCCACATCAACAACTGCTCTGGTTGGTTGTTCTTAGCCATTGCGTGAACATACAACATCATACAACCTGTTTCATGCTCGATTGCAGATCTTTGCTTCATCCAAAGTGCACGCTCTTGTCGAATTTCCATCATGTAAGTACTCTATGCTTTTGGTATTTGCCGGATGATCGGCTTTAGTGGTTGTGGCATGTTGTGGCTGTGAATCCCATTCAATGGGCATGAAATTGGCCAAGGAACGGTTTTGCGGTAGAGGGAAATATGAGTAGGGACCTTGCGGAGCAGCGGTGTACAGCAGACATGACACAGACGAAAGGAGGAGGACGAGGAAACTCAGCAGGATTCGCTAGAAGGCTTCGGCAATGGTGTACACTTTCGATACTCTGGATCTAGAGTCTGAATCAAGCTGATACTGTACATTGGTTTGAATTTCTTTCTGTACAAGATATCGCTCTGCAACTTTCTCCGGAATGTGTGCAGCAAGACGTGCCAATTGTAGATAGCTTCCCCTGCAGACGGTGGCGTGGACCTCTATGTCTTGGCTTCTCAGGCAGGAGTGGAAGCAAGCTATGGCTAGATCCCTTTTCTTGTGT
Organism: Cladocopium goreaui; assembly: GCA_947184155.2. Taxonomy (NCBI): domain Eukaryota; class Dinophyceae; order Suessiales; family Symbiodiniaceae; genus Cladocopium; species Cladocopium goreaui. Next base: position 349,245 of record CAMXCT020004423.1, read on the forward strand.
CATTTTGTTTCCAAACAAACCTCCCTGAATTCACGGACGCACAAAATCACACAAAGGCGAAGATTATCGAAGATTAGCCATCAGCGCTAGATGATTTTCTTAGCTCAGTTGACTCAGTTGATTGGCAATGCTGGCAGTTATTAGGTACAGCGTGGGGCAGGATTGGGTGTCTGTGCTGGGATTCAGTAGCGCCACAATTCTAACGTTATCCAAGCTTGGATTCGTCCCAAGTACATACAGTTTGTACCGCACAACTAATATACATCATCAGTTGTCAGTTCTTATCGATTTTACCTTGACACCATGTTGCCTGCAGATCACTGCGCTGCCATCGTGGTCGATCTCTCAGTATATCTGTGGACACTGCTTTGGCATTTGTTTGGCATTGACCAGTCAGAGCTTGCACCGGAGGACCCAAAGCGCATGCAATTTTTTAAACTGAATTTTATCCTGGCCTTCCAAGACCAGAGAAAGAATGACTCAACTTAGCAGTTGACATTAGTTGACAATCAATCAGACATTTAGGACAGCCAAAAAGACAATGCTGCTTCCATCAAAAAACCACTCACTGGTAGATTTTTCCTCAGAAGCTCCTGCAGGTGCAACGATGTGGAAATTCGAGCCGCAAGGTGTCGCAGTGATCCTGACCAGGAGGTGCCAAGGGAGGTTAACCGGGGCGTTGGCACAGAAGTGGCGACCTTATTTCGGGGTGTCGAAAGAGAATCCGCACGAATCCACAGAATTTTCACCATTTGACCAGTCAAATTGCATGCAATATCATGATTATCATGCAATTCAATTGCACTTCTTCATACTTGTTCAGGGGTGGCCATGTATTCGAGTCAGTGTCGGATCTACTTGGAGGAATGTTTTTGATTTGTTTGCTGCGGGCCCAACAGTGTAGCAGCAAAATGGTATGTGCGGCTTGCGGTGGAATGAATACAGTATCCATCTTTTTCAGATCTCCATTGATGAGAGTGCTCTCATCTGGCCGATGTGTTGGGTTTCTTTCTGTTTGCAGAAGACGTGCAACATGTGACGAGCCAGAAGATATTTCTTTGGATCACGAAGCAAACCTTGGAGTGGGACCTTTTTATCTCCAGAATAATTGGGTCACATCCAGAAAGTCCTCCAGGGTGGCATTGCCCATCCCACCCAGGATGCAGCGCACGACATGGCTGACCGGTTTGAAGCTGAACGCGGTGTGGCGGCTGTGCCCCCACGGCCGCGGCCCAGCGCAGTGCCAGCAGCGCCTGCAGCGCCTGCAGCGCCTGCGGCCCCAGCAGCACCTGCGGCGCCCGCTGCAGGGGCTGCAAGGCCAGCCCCGTCAGCAGCACCGAGCTATGGGAATCCGTGGGGATACCCAGTACTGTACCATACTGTACCCAGATTGGGAGCTCCATGGACATTTTGACATATTTTGACCTGGGAAAGTTGATGTTTTCCGATCTGTTCTGGTTTCACTCCTTTTGGACTGTGACAGCTGACAATGGAATACCATGAGAGTGATTTTTTCTGACGCGATGACAGAGGGGCAAGAACATGGCACATATAATGCCAATGTCCTGCAGCCAAGGATGCAGGAGGTTTGAAGCTCAGACAATCTTGATTGCTGGCTGGGCGAGAAGAAAGTAGTGGGAAGCTCCAAATGCGGCAAAGCAAACTGAAGTGACCTCTTTCTGTTTGACCCCTGGCATCATGGAAAATCACATAACGCCTTTATATCATATCCATAGTGACTATAGTGGCAAATATCTTTTTCCATGCTGGCACGCTTGACCGCCCAAAGATTCAGAGCACAGCGGAGCGCTGAGGTTGGAGATCAACAGGTCATCAACTGGAGCAGCCGCTGGGCGCAGGAGTTGCAGAAGGCAGTGAGGAACAAACAGCGGAGGGGCCTGAGATACCAGATCACTAACATCAGAGGAGAAGAGTTACTTGGCAGCAGATGAGCCACGACCGGTGCTATCATGTGCACCTCATGGCTGCGGGCAGTTGCCAACAGCTTTCGTTGAACAAGTCATGCCCAGGCTCCGTGAGGTTGGTGATCCACCTGGTGAGCTGGTAGACGTGCCACTAAGAGGAGACTTTCCGCTTTGCGTTGCAGTGCGTCGCCCAAGTGAGGTGCTGTGAGATGGCCTGAAAACAGCTGAATAGTAGATGCTAAAATACTAAAGAGACGCCAACAACACGTCAAACCAATCATCACATCACACCTTTTGCTGTGATTCGTCTCCCTGAACTGCGATTTTCATGATGAGGGCTCGTAGATGAGGATTTTCAGCCCTTGAAAGCATTCGCAGAATCAAGGTATCAAGAAGTTACTGATGGTATTTGCTGCCCTGATATTTGCTACGCGGCAGGTGTCAGAGATTTTCAAACTTCAAAACACTGTAATGAACCCCAACTTGAGATCACACTGGTAAACCTTTCGCAGGCTGCTTCGCTCACTTCGCCCAGAAGGAGACGGGAAGCGCGAGCAGCACCCTCCCCATCCGCAGCCCTTTGCTCAGCATGACTTGCAGTAATTCTTTGATGTTTTGGTTTTTCTCAGAATACGCTATGCGGATCTATGCGGGATGCAAAAGAATGGACATGAGAATCATTAAAGACTTAAAGAGAATGACATTGTTTTGATGATGGATATGGCATTAATATGCATTAATTATAATATCCAATTATATCCAATTAATATCCATTATCCATGGCATTATAATCAGGATTTTTTGCCATGGATATTATAATGCCATGTTTCCACGGGGACGAGGATGATCGGATGGCACTGCCTCCCCCCGGGATTCGTGATTCACTGAGGCCCCTGTCGATCCCAGGACAGTCCAAAGAGCAACTTGGGCAGCACACGGCAGCACGCTTTTGACGGCGCCCAAAGCTGTGGAAATCCATGGAAATCCATGGGAAATCCGTGGGAAATCCATGGATAATATGGATAAATCATCATGATATGATATCTCGCGATTATATCAAAGTGGCAATTTTGGAAGTGTACCTCATTTCAGCTACACTCGGATGAACCATGACATAGATCAGCTCGTGGTCCACTTGGTAGGCACATTGAGTTGACGTTGAATGACGTTGATAGGTTTGCTATCATGTGCTGTCTCTGTCGTTCTGCTGTCGTTGTTTTTTTTCTTCTAAATTGATGAACAAACATGAACAAACAATCTCAAAGAGTTTATCACTTGCCATCCTGGTCTAACCTCTTGTCGTCATGTCTAGATTCAGTTCCATCCTCTTCATCCTCTTCCCGATGACCATGGCAGATCAAGCAATGAAACGTGATGTTTTATCATTATCGCCTCTCATGGTGCCTTGACAGCTTTCCACATTTGAAAGGTAACATTCGCAAACTTGATTTGAGGAACAAAATATGTACAGGAAACATCTTATTTGATATATTTGATGGTTGAAACCATGGTATCCAGTGGATTTTCCTATGATTCTCCATAAACCAACCAGATGATCTCCAGAATTGGCAACGCCTGCATTTCTCCACAGGCTGCCAAACTCAAGAGTGATTTTGGCGACGAGGCGCCATTTTTAGTAGATGATCATATCCTATATCATTTTTTTTGGGTGTCTGAAAATGGGGATGCCCATATTTTACCATTTTTTATAGTACCCTCTGGTAAACGTTTACATAACTGATGGAAAGATCCACCATGTTCAATGGGAAAATCCACTATTATTATAAATGGCCATTTTCAATAGCGATGTTAAATTACCAGAGGGTAATTGAATGGGGAACCTGATGATAAATCATGGGATTTGGGGGACCCATGGGGACCCGATCCTCTTAACTAGCCGCTTCGCGGCTAGGAACTAGCCCGCACTTAAGGGGAGACACGTGTGTTTGGGATGTGCCACGAACTGTGGCAGACATCTTTTTCCAAGAAACTTTGGTCGGTGCCAGGGAGGACGAATCTCTTTCTCTGATCCTTCTCTTTCTTCTCGACATCTTCTGACCATTGTTTGACAGACTTCAGTTCTGATACTCTGCATTTTCAACCCTCAAACAACTTTATTCTCTTCTCTTGCGCTCGGCGACTTTGTAGCAGTCATGCACTTTCTCCTGCGATAAGCAAGGCATTCGACTGGCCGGCACAGCCCCAACTTGGCAACACACGGATGTGAGTCAAAATCTAAGGCCCAAGGCGTCACAGGTGATACAGTTTTGGTTACCTTTGGAATTCAACGATCCATTTTTAGGTACCCCAATTTCGACCCACCTCAAACTTAGTACCTGGGAATCTTTAAGGGAAGCTTTGAAAAGGGGGACCGTCAATTTTAGCTGGGAATCTCTGGTGATTCGTGGTTAGTAGGTCGGAAAAATGGGTGAATCTCTTCTTGGCAAGCCCATTATGAATGACCGCAATACCCATAGTTTAACTAGCCAGCTTATGAACCAAATGTGCTGGGAAATTCTAGAACGATCTCACACCCCAATATTTACTTTGCATGCACTGTCACATTTTTTTTGAGATTCTAGTATATTATATATAATATATATATATATATTCATATATTCATGAAATTCAGCCACCTAGAAGTGTAGCCCTAGGAGAGGTGAAATATTTTTCCTTGTCAAGACAAGACTACACAGGCTAAGTATGACCAGCCCCTTCGCGAACAACAGGTATAGATATAAGAATATTATAAATTAAAATTTCCTTGCAAACAAGGGTTGAACTATTTCCAAGGGTCAAGAGATCATGGGTATTCATGGGTTATGGGTAGAAATTTCATTTTTGAACATCTTTTGACAAAAAATATTTTGAAAAAAAAATATATTTTTTTTATTCCAATACCTTGAGAATGAACCACTGAATGTTTTAAACCTGATTTTGGACATAATTTATGGGTCGAAATTTCATTGTTGAACATCTTTTGACAAAAAAAATGCAAAAAAAATATTTTAAATTTTTATTCCAATACCTTGAGAATGAACCACTGAATGTTTTAAACCTGATTTTGGACATAATTTATGGGTAGAAATTTCATTTTTGAACATCTTCTGACAAAAAATATTTTGCAAAAAAAAATTCTAAATTTTTATTCCAATACCTTGAAAATGACCCACTGAATGTTTTAGAACTGATTGTGGACATAATTTGTTGATAGAAATCTATTTTTAAAAAAATATTAAAAATATAAAAGTGACATTTCTCATTTTGCATCATTTTCCCCGTTGTGGTTCTCCCGTTGTGTCTCCCTGTTGTAACACCCCAGGGCTCAGCCATGGCTCCCCAGCTCCGTGCCCTCCCCATTTTGGATCCCCGTTGAGGTTTCCAGCTCTGAGCGCTGAACCCACAACGGGAAAAACACTTTTTTTTTCCCATTTCCAAGCTTCAAAGGCATGTCGCCTTGCTGCTATGCACACTCTCTAATTAGAAAAATTCGGCACAGGGTTGCCTGAAAATTGTTTCGGCTTGTCAGATCATCTGGGTTGATAGTCGCGGCGTTGGGCGATCAGTTGAGGACTGACTTGAGGGCGGGCCGAGTAGTTCCAGCGATGCCATGGGACCAGATCCATGAAGGTCAGTCTCTAAGGGGATGGATCAGGGAGGCAGCCGAAGCGGGCTCCGAAATTAGGGAAAAACACAACGGGAGACAACAACGGGAAGAACAAAAAATGCAAAGACAATGGGTGAAACAGTACATGTTACAATGGCTGAACTCAACTCAAAATGAGAAACTTTTAAGAAGAACATTTTCATAAATAGGCATATCTTATTATTTTGGGCCGAGAGCTCGGGGTCTCCCCCTTGTGTCTTCCCGTTGTTTAAAGCATTCAGTGGTTCATAAATATCTCCATCTATTTCTTAGACTTGTTCATCATTTTTTTGAGTGTTTCATGGCCACCCTCTGGTCAACTAACATAACTGTGGAAAATCACCATGCTATTCATGGCTCCTACTTTGTCCAAAGACTTTTTGCGATGGATCCTACTTTGTCCAACATTAGTTTGCGATGGATCCTACTTTGTCCAAACACTTTTTGCGATGGATCCTACTTTGTCCAAACACTTTTTGCGATGGATACTACTTTGTCCAACATTAGTTTGCGATGGCTCCTACTTTGTCCAAAGACTTTTTGCGATGGGTCCTACTTTGTCCAAACACTTTTTGCGATGGATCCTACTTTGTCCAAACACTTTTTGCGATGGGACCTACCCAAATCCATCTCAAAATGCTTCAAGTGAGACTGATAGGAAACCAAGGACTTGTCTCAAACAATTTGGGGGATTTTGTGCCATCTGTCTCAAATGGATATGGTAGAGATGCTTTTTTGAAATTCAATTTTGAGATGGATTTGGGTGAGACTTATCTCAAAAGCATTGCTTTGGACTGGCAAGCCTTTTCAGACACATGTCCACTACCAATACCCCTAGTACTGGCAGGCTGTGTTTGAGATGGGGCCTACCCAAATCCATCTCAAAACCAAACTGTTGCCTAACACTCAAAACCCTAGAGTTTTGAGACAAATCATGTTAAACCTTGCTAGCACATACCATGGCCATAGTTAGATTTGGCATCATTTTGAGATGGATTTGGGTAGGTCCCATCGCAAACTAATGTTGGACAAAGTAGGATCCATCGCAAACTAATGTTGGACAAAGTAGGATCCATCGCAAAAAGTGTTTGGACAAAGTAGGATCCATCGCAAAAAGTCTTTGGACAAAGTAGGATCCATCGCAAAAAGTGTTTGGACAAAGTAGGATCCATCGCAAAAAGTGTTTGGACAAAGTAGGATCCATCGCAAACTAATGTTGGACAAAGTAGGATCCATCGCAAAAAGTGTTTGGACAAAGTAGGACCCATCGCAAAAAGTCTTTGGACAAAGTAGGAGCCATCGCAAACTAATGTTGGACAAAGTAGGATCCATCGCAAAAAGTGTTTGGACAAAGTAGGATCCATCGCAAAAAGTCTTTGGACAAAGTAGGAGCCATGAATAGCATGGTGATTTTCCACAGTTATGTTAGTTGACCAGAGGTGGCCATGAAACACTCAAAAAAATGATGAATAAGTCTAAGAAATAGATGGAGATATTTATGAACCACTGAATGCTTTAAACAACGGGAAGACACAAGGGGGAGACCCCGAGCTCTCGGCCCAAAATAATAAGATATGCCTATTTATGAAAATTTTCTTCTTAAAAGTTTCTCATTTTGAGTTGAGTTCAGCCATTGTAACATGTACTGTTTCACCCATTGTCTTTGCATTTTTTGTTCTTCCCGTTGTTGTCTCCCGTTGTGTTTTTCCCTAATTTCGGAGCCCGCTTCGGCTGCCTCCCTGATCCATCCCCTTAGAGACTGACCTTCATGGATCTGGTCCCATGGCATCGCTGGAACTACTCGGCCCGCCCTCAAGTCAGTCCTCAACTGATCGCCCAACGCCGCGACTATCAACCCAGATGATCTGACAAGCCGAAACAATTTTCAGGCACCCTGTGCCGAATTTTTCTAATTAGAGAGTGTGCATAGCAGCAAGGCGACATGCCTTTGAAGCTTGGAAATGGGAAAAAAAAAGTGTTTTTCCCGTTGTGGGTTCAGCGCTCAGAGCTGGAAACCTCAACGGGGATCCAAAACGGGGAGGGCACGGAGCTGGGGAGCCATGGCTGAGCCCTGGGGTGTTACAACAGGGAGACACAACGGGAGAACCACAACGGGGAAAATGATGCAAAATGAGAAATGTCACTTTTATATTTTTAATATTTTTTTAAAAATAGATTTCTATCAACAAATTATGTCCACAATCAGTTTTAAAACATTCAGTGGGTCATTTTCAAGGTATTGGAATAAAAATTTAGTTTTTTTTTGCAAAATATTTTTTGTCAGAAGATGTTCAAAAATGAAATTTCTACCCATAAATTATGTCCAAAATCAGGTTTAAAACATTCAGTGGTTCATTCTCAAGGTATTGGAATAAAAAAATAAAATATTTTTTTTGGCATTTTTTTTGGTCAAAAGATGTTCAACAATGAAATTTCGACCCATAACCCATGAATACCCATGATCTCTTGACCCTTGGAAATAGTTCAACCCTTGTTTGCAAGGAAATTTTATTATAATACAGAATACATATGTAATAATATTGTTTAAATATATATTATAATTGTGTATATAATTATGTGTTAATATTATAAGAATAGAATATTGTAATATTTAATAATAATGGTAATATATAATAATAATGATTGTAATATATAATAATAATTGTAATATATAATAATAATAGTAATAATAATGATAATCATACTAACAACAATAATATAATAACAACAACAATAATAATCATAGCAATAATAATAATAATGTCAACAATAATAGTGATAATAATAATAACAACAATAATAATCATAGCCATAATAATAATAATGTGAATAATAATAGGGATAATAATAATATTAATAATAATAATTAATAATAATAATAGTAATATATATATATATAACAGATTTGGATGCGTTTTTGCAACATTATTTTTTTGGCACGGAATGATATCATCCCCTGTGGTCCGCTTCCACTTTCAGGCCAATTTGCAACCCATCAGTTCTGCCTTGGCGCCAGATGCAGGGGCCTTGGGGGTCATACCTTTGATATTGCAGCGTTGGAACATGAGATCAGAATTCGTCGGAAATTGTCAGATTGCAAAGGTGTAAACAAGAGGTTAGTCTTTATCTGTTTTTCTTACACTACATTCATGCAGTGAACATCGAAGAGATGTTGTTGCTCACACACCCATGCATATCTTGACTAGTTGACACTTGCTTAGCTAGCTTGGATAGAAACTCCTGCAGAATTTGTGAGGACGAAGCATTTTTTTTAGAATCTTTTTCTGATACCCAAGAGAACACAGTATCCTTATTCAGAAATAGAATCGCTGTAAGCCATGTTTGACCACGTCACCCAATGGCAGGCTCCAGCGAATCTGCTGCTTGGAGGATTCCGACTTGACTGGATCTGTGGCCCTGACCCACGACACACCTCGGGCCAACCTCCCCATGCGGAGGTGCCGCGGTGCAAAGGTGGACCACTTTCATTCAGTTCCACAGCATAACATATACTTGGATAGACTTGGTAGATATATGTAGATATTAAAACACATCGAACATCAACAATTACCGAGCTTATTGTTTTTTTTGAACAATGGGGAGGATGTCATGACTCATGGCCGCCATCCTTTGGGGATTTGACACTTTCCAGTTTGACACTTTCCAGATATTCCTATTTTTAATCATGTTTCCTCCTTCGCCAATCTTTATCACTTTTTTCATATTGAAAAGCTGAAGCAAACTCACAGCGATCAGCTGGACATGGGTTGAACCTTTGGTTTGCCGGACGCCTTCAGATCAGGACCTGATCTCTGTGACGTGTCGAACCTGTGGAAGTCGATTTAGCTGCGAAGAGGGACGACGCATTGCAGCAGGTCGGATGTAGCTCTGGACTTTTCTTGGGGGTTGGAAGTTCATAGAAATCTATAGAAATCTCAGAAGCTGATTTTCAAAATGTTGGTTGCTTCCAGATTCTGCCAAGCCTGCTATCGCTATGATGGGGAAGTTGTTGCACTCTTTGAGAGCCCCTTAGATGGGGCTTCAAATTTGTTGATGTGCTGTGAGGCTGTGAGGGTTGTTCTCTTGGAATCACAGAACCGCATTGCGCATGTTTAGCAGTATGTCATACTTCTTGCCTGTTTTAGTTCAGAATGTCCAAAACGCCTCTAAATAAGTCTAAAGAACTCAGTGGCTGGCATGAGACGAAGAATTTGGATTGCAAGCACATCCATAGTTTGGACATAAAGTTCCAGTCTGTCCTATTGCTATGCCAATGTAAAAAGGCACGGAATAGCACATATGTACTTCTGGAGGTGTTGCAGACATTTCACTTGTAGTGCGCTTCCACAAGGGGCCTGTTTGCAATAGCATGCCTAGCTTGATTTTCCGTACAGTCGACGTGAAGCACAATGGTTTTATCAACAGTATCCATTATGAGTGTGTCTCAAGATTGTGCCCTACTTGACGGCAACTTTGGGCTTAGTATATCTTGACAATATATGTTAATATATACAATTATATATATAATTGGTTACAGTATATAATTATCCTATATAGATGGATAATTTGATTTGTTTCGGATATAAGATGCTGTAAGATTTATGGCTGGACAGACCTTGCCCTCAGAGGTGAGCCACAGCGATCTCGACGTCGCACAGAGGCACGGGGCACCATTCTGGAGACGAAACCCTTGGATCGCTTGGACTCAACAGAGGATGAAGGATGGATGACTGGATGAGGAAGGATTTCTTGTGATCCAAAATGGTTGACCCAAAGACCGACAATGCCTTGGATTGTGTACTTTTGCATCTTTTGCATACTTTTGTAATTTGACACGGCTGTTTGTGAAATAGACTCTGCCCAGACATGCGAGGTCGCTGTTGAAAAGGCAACGATTCCTTTGACTCCAAATTGGCCGAGTGAAGTGGAACGCTGGCTTGAGGACGGATGGAGTTGCATTGTCACATAGCTCTTGCTCTCCAGGGTCCGATTCGGGGTGCTCGTCCACTGGGCTTTCAACGGCAGGAGGACGGGATCTTGATCCGCACGCGGCGAAATACTCCACTTCCAGAACAGCCAGAAGTGGCGGATTTTCCCCTGAGCGTGAAACAGCGACAGGTCAGGGTGTTGTGACGGACACAAGTGTTGCTAGGAAGGGAGCATCTCCACTCCACTGTCATGTTACTTTCTTTGTTGAGCATCCCAGCAAATCATTTGTTTTCAGTGTCTTAACCCCTGCCGCTAGCAAGTTGCCTCACGTGCTGGAGCATATAAGCTTCAGAAAAGCAACGTGTCACGTTGAACTGTTCTATTGAGTCCCACTGTGTGGCGGCTTCAGGTGCGAAGTGAGCATCAGATGCCTTGTGGACACACGATTCCGGTTTGGAAGTATCAGGCAGCGACTTGTGAACGTTGCGCTGATACCCTGAGAAATTTCAATGCAGGAGATCTCAATGGACTCAAGTACAGTAGTATGATAGGGATGATCGGGATGATCGGGATGATGATGCGGATGAGGATGAGGATGATGATGACGATACTTATACTTTTTGCTTTGGCAGGACAGAGTGTTTGGAACGTGGAAATCACAGAGAGACATACACGTCCTGGCAGCTGTTTGCTGGTCAGGACCAAGAAAATCGTTTTCGGGGATTTTCTTTCTGTCGTTTTCATGTATGTAGCAATCCAGTATTGTTTGTTTGCATCCAGTCATTCTTTTATCAGCGTCGAAAGTCAATTTACTTGGGTTTTGGGGCCCTGCAAAAAACTGTCCAAAGCAAGAACTTGAACTTAAGCGCCAGTTTCAGTTGTTTGTCGCAATGTGCAGTGTGTTTTTTTGCATATACTGGTATTCTACAGTACCTCCATGACCACGCACCGTGATATGTCAGGAGTCAGGAGTCAAGCAGTTTGACTACCAAGATTCTTTTGCATTTCTGACAAAAACTACTTAAATCTACCAGTCTTTTCAAACTAGAAGTTTATTCTGTTCTTACTTGGAAGAACCTGAAAGACGAATCTTATCAACGTAGAGACCAAGCTTTTCCGTTGTACTCAGAGCTAGGAAACTTCAAGATTTCCAGACTGAGCACCGGGAGCACTGGCAGGGATTGATTAAACTTTCTGATCCCCGCAACGCCGAAACCTTGGCGCTGGCCTTGGCGAAAAGCCATAGGAAACACAGTGGACTGTGGATACGTTTTGTTTAAAACCATGTTTAATCTACACATGCTCACTATATCTCACTATAATCACTATATCTCACTATAATCACTATAATCACTATAATCACTATAACAAACACCGAGTTTGAAGCAAACAGATCGCCATCGCCAACTGTCTGCTCAGGTTGTGCTCTTCGAAACGCGCGAACAACTCTTTGGCATGCATCCAGGCCAGCACCCTTACCCTTCACCCGAATCTGTGACATCACAAGATATCACAAGGATCGTCAACGTCAAAAGAGAAGTCTGAATAGAGAATTTCTTGGCAAATTTCGATTGATCTTAAATGATCTTAAATGATCTTAAATGATCTTAAACCGTAGAAAAAAGTGGAATCTCCTGCATTCTCAAAGTCTCTATGAGTCTCTATGAGTCTCTATGAGGAGCATGAGTTCAGCGTCAGTTTTCCGTGGTGTATGGTAGTCGTGAAGTTCAGGTCTATTTTGCAAATTATACATTATTTATACAGATTATACTCAGATTATAATCAGATTATAATCAGATTATAATCAGATTATACATTATTTTTGGTTGAAAAGCATGTCAGCTAGGACTTTGGCTCCAGATATGTGAATCTTGGAAACCGAAGTCCAAGGTCAAGCAGCACTTGACGAGACCTACAACCGCGAGTTCCAGGACGCCATAGATGTTGGATAGGCTCTTCTAGACAGGAAGTGGTGGGAATGGGCTTCTGTTAGATCTCAGTTTGAACATGGAGAACGTTGGAGATGTCAAAAGGTCACTTGGAACAATCCAACAGCTCGGCTCTGCGGCGAAGGAGAAACTGATCGGACTCTTTAGGGAGCTACCGGAAGGACAGCCAGGGTCTTGGAAGTGTTACTGTGGATCACCATTCCTCTATGTATATATATATAAGATCCTCCACCCACATAGAATATGGAATTGAAATTTTGACTTCCCCGGGCATCCCAGGAATTGAACTTGAAAAACGATACTTAGAATATCTTAGAATACAGTTGACGTCAAAAAACCTATACTTAGAATACCGTTGGACCTTTCTTTCACTTTTCCAGACGAATTCTTCATTTTTTCCATATATGTTTCATTGTTCTTTAAAAATCCTTCACATTTCCATGCAAATTCTTCACATTTCCATATTTTTTCCATACAAATTCTTTCCCTTTTTCAGTCAAATTCATCATTTTTCCATATGTTTTTCATTTTGTTTTTCAAAATCCTTCGCATTCCCATACAAATTCTTCACTTTTCCAGATTTTTTCCATATAGATTCTTTCATGTTTCCAGACAAATAGATAGGTATGTTTTTCACAAGGTGTTTGGTGACAAAAATCAAAAACTGGCAGGGTCCCCAAATTGACCGATTTCTTATTACTTTGTGTACTAAAAATAGCATTTGTATGAGCACAAAGTTATCAATCAGTTGTGGAGACTCCCACACTTAGAACATCCCAAGACATTACAACCTATAATATATATATATGTAAATATTGAAACTGATCTATTGACGCAACTATATTTATTTGAACACAAAGTTATCAATCAGCTGTGGAGACCCCCACACTTAGAACATCCCAAGACACTACAACATATATATATATATATGTATATATATACACATATTTTTATAATGATCTATTGACATAACTATATTTATATGAACACAAAGTTATCAATCAGCTGTGGAGACCCCCACACTTAGAACACCCCAAGATATTACACCATATATATTTTTATAATGATCTACTGGCATAACTATTTTTTTTGGAACACAAAGTTATCAATCAGCTGTGGAGACCCCCACACTTAGAACATCCCAAGACACTACAGCATATATATATATATATGTATATATATACACATACTTTTATAATGGTCTATTGACATAACTATATTGATTTGAACACAATGTTATCAATCAGCTGTGGAGACCCCCACACTTAGAACATCCCAAGACATTACACATCTAACTGATTTGGCCTCATTATGTTCTAAGTGTGGGGTTTCTTGATGTTCTAAGTGTGAGAGTCCAAAATTTTGGAAAACATGACGTTCTAAGCGACAGTCCGGCACTATATTCCGATTGTATCCTATAGTGTCATTTAATTTTTGATTAGACCCTGATTCTTGGACATCATACACCAATGTTTACAAATGTTGTTTGGGAAGTTCAGCTATTGCGATAATGCGAGTGTCATTTGTTCCCTTCAACCGAGTGTTTTTTAGTGATTAGTGACCACATAACACAGCTGGAACATGGCCATGTTGATCCCCATGATTTCCCCATGGTATCCGCATCAGCGGCTAAGGTTTCATGTTCTGGCGATGAGACGACAAGGAAGTGGAGCTGGCGGTGGTGATGTGAGTGGAGGCAGCCAAGACTGTCACAGAAATATACAGAAATGAAATTTGATTTATTGGATGAGACAAGCTGGTGAAATCACTGGATTCTGGACCTAGCATCCTTAGCATCCCATGAGTGAAGAACATGTGAGAAGTTGGCGGAAGCAGCCAGTTTACATATTAGTTGCGCTGACACCAAGTACTGTAGGACAGAGACATCAGAGTATCAGAGGATGCGTTGTAAAATCTGTTGCATTCGGATGTGGATTCATGTCATCGCCCATCGTTCTGGGTTGTGTCTGCAGGCTGGATCTTGGAAGGAACTTCAGTGCAATGGTGTGATGCCTAAGATGTGTCAGGACAGGTCAACGTGTTTCTTTTAATGTCCTCCAGTCATTGAAGAAGGTTCACTGAATATGGAAATCAAACAAGAGCATTCTCATTCAATCTCAAATCTTTCAAGGCTTCCATTCTATCGCATGTGCATGAAGACAGTTGCACAGCTCGCAATTCTGCCTTGCGCTCAATCTGCAGGAGCATAGCTTCATAGAGATGAGGGGATCTGCATAATTTGCCCCATATGCTGTGTGCCAAGGGATATGATTATGCGCTGCTTGTCTATCGCGACAGGAAAACAATTCTTAGATTGCAGTGCAACTTCACTCGGAGTCGCAGGGCAACGGAATTTCCTGATCGATTGCCTTTTCTGTGTACCATATTTTAAATGGGGACAGGTCCAGGTGGGTGCAAACAGCACCATCGCGACAAAAAATGAGAGGCCTCGGCAGGCTTGGCATGTGAAACCTCCTTAACTCGTTGAGTGGAGGTGAGCAAGGCAGTGCTCTATGATTTTCTCATGCTGAATCCATCTGAATCCAGGCTTTAGTACAGCATTCGTTTGAATTGTGCCTGTGGGGGTGCACTCCGAACATGGCAGTGGACTGTCAAACATGACCTTCACATGCCCAGTGAAAATCATCGAAACACGCATGTCAGAGAGTTTTGTTGTTATTCTGTGGCCCAAGCTGGAATGCTAGGTTAGTAACGGTTAGTAGGTCGGAAAGACATGGAAAGACAGCCGGCATGTCAAACACTCACATTTGGCCGTAAAACTAGACGCAGCTTCATGAAAGGGTGATCTTTTGCCAAGGTGCTGGTGAGAATAGAGCTTGCACTGAAACAAAGCTTACAAGGATTTTCAAGGGTACTTTTGACATGTTTTGTCTGACTGTTAATGGGTCGTAAAAATCATCCCACATGGTAGGTTTATCATTGGGTTTACTACATTATTGAAATTCCACCAGAATTGCTTCCCTTGCACTGTTATCTGGCTTCAAGAAGCTGCTGAAACTTGCTGCAATGGCGGGTCCTGATGCCACTCAGGCTCGTGCGACGGCAACCATTGGATGTTTGATGCTGCAAATCCGAGAGGCTTCAAGAATATTCTTGACGAATTTATAAATACTGCATGTTGAGCAATTATTTCTCACCAGATGTTTTGAACTGGTTTGTAATATATCATAATAATTGATAATATATCTACTCTCACCATTGCTTTGGAGTTTCCAAGAACACTGTGGATCACTGACGCCTTCGGCCTTTGTTGAATCTGGTTGAGCTACATAGAATCCAGCCTGGAGATCCAAGGAGTCAAAGCGGATGGTTTGGCGTTGTGTTTACAACGCCGCCGTTTCCTGCACGATGAAACTCGTAGAACTTCCCACTGCACGATGCAATTCTGATCATCTATAATTTGTTTTGTACACCAATCAACTAGCTGTCTGACTACTGTACTCCGTATTACTACATGTTGACATATGTGCCCATATGTTATCGATTTTCCTGGTGATTTCGCATTGGTTTCACATGGCATCTTGGGCGAGCTGTGTGAGGCAGAGGAATTGAAACGCCAGGGCACAGCAGCATATGCTCAGCAGGACGGGTAAATGCGTTCAACTGATTCAACAGGATTCAACAGGATTCAACTGGGCAGTGCTGCGCCAAATGCATTGAAGCGATTGAAGCAATATGTCGGCTGACGATCACCCAGGGTGCTGTGTTGAAATCCACCTTCTGCTATGGTTTTCCTTGTCAGTTTCTGCCAGTTCCAGGGACTGACCTCCTAGAAGTATTTGTCTTTGGTCAACGTTCGAGTTTATCATAGTTGAATTCCGTAATATTCCGTATAGTCAATGGATTGGTTTAAGGGAAAATTTACAGGAAAGCCCCATATTTAATGGGAAAATCTATAGTTTCCTGTAGATTTTCCCTTAAACCAATCCATTGATATAGCAAAAACAGATTTACTGTTTCAGCACCCCTTCCGAGGCATACCCTGTCAGCATATTGTCCACATGGCTTGGAGGATTGGGCAGCTGCAGCTGAACACTACACAGCTGCGCTTGAGTTGGTAGCTCAGAATGCTCAGAAGAGGAATCCAGTTGCTGCAAGTGAGGAGATGACCCATCTGTCTCTCTCTCTCTATATATATATTATATATATATATATTATATATATATTATATTATATATATATTATATTATATATATATATATTATATTATATATATATATTATATTATATATATTATATTATATATATATCATTCGCATACGGTTGAACATGGTTGCTTCATGCAAAAATACAGCTGATACAATGAGATACAATGGGTGTTAGTGTTCCACGGCTTGTTTCACGGCCTGTGACCTTTCAGAAGCTCCCCTTGTCGACTCATCAACGTTGCACTTTGGGCTCGGGAGAGTTGGACCAAAGGGCGGTAAGACAAGGTGGGTCTGGGACCTGGGATGGCTGCACCACCCGTAACCCTTGTGCTTCATCATGCTTCATCATTGTCTTGTATACCCTCTGGTAATCTGTTACATAGCTATTGAAAATGGCCATTTATAGTGGATTTTCCCATTAAAAATGGTGATTTTCCATAGCTATGTTAAATTACCAGAGGGTAAATGAGTTGAAGGGGCAACACCTGGATCCAATGGGCCCAATGGATGTTGGAATCTCTGGACCTGACATGACCTGACTCCACGGCTACAACTCGAAAGCCACTGCCGCCACTGCCCTGGAAAAAGCACAACAAGTTGAACATCAGCTTGGTCTTGTCTTCTAATTAATATAAGATATATTGTATACTGTATGATATATAATATACATATATTGTATTGTTCATGGATATTCATGGCTGTTGTAAATAGATGTAAGTAGCAATTTACAGTGCTTCATGTCTAACTATGGTGCCAAATCTTCCAGCGGCGCAGGGAAAGATGAGCTGGTTTTGCCGATGTCGAAGGCTGGGGAGTCGATTCCAGCAGGATGAAGCAGACCAGGAAAGACTAGGAAAGTACAACTGGATGTCGATGTTACATTTTCATATATTTTCATACATTTTCTATCTATAGGTCTAATCTTGAAGATTTAGGGTAGCCATGCCGAACCGGAGATATAGTGTTTGTTTGGAATTCGAAGTAACTTTCCTTTTGCCCAAACTCCTCCAAGACTACGTTCAGAGGGTGAGGGCTACGAGGCAGTCCTGACAAAACAGTGATTTAACTTGACTATGATACATGATCTGCTTATACAAAACACATGTAATTTTACAGCACGTGCCATCCATTTTGCACCCCCATAGTCAAAGGAGCCATGCACAGTTCAGTGGAGCTGAGGCGCCCTGAAGATGATCTTGTCTTTGAGTTGCCACGTGATGGCAGAGATGGATTCCTAGTACCGTGGCAGCGTGAAAGAGATCGACCTGGTGGAGTCTGGAACTTCTGTTCCGGATGTATTTCTAAAGGAACGGCCAGGGCCAGAAACATGAAACCGTCTTGAGGGGATGGCGGCAACGGAGAAACGCCTTTCACTGAGATAGGCTCTTGAGCTGTTGTGGATCGTTTTGTCCCCTTCAAGTACAAGTATCAACGTCGTTGACCTGCTGTTGATCCGTTGTTGATCTGTTGTTGAGATTCTGATGGCTGATGGCTTACGCCAAGGTGACTCCCAGTGCTTCTGGAACTGCTAGGAAGGCGCTGGTCACGCCGAAACGAAATCCCAGGCGGATGGTGGCAGCTTTTTTCAATGAATTTGCTGAGAACAAGGTCAAAAGTCAGACGTCAACAAAAACTATTGTCTTTGGAATCTCTCAGAAAAATAGGCAGCCAGTCATACTTCATACATCTTCATACCCTGTGCTGCGCGCTGTCATGGCCCTGTCATTGCGGTTGGTTTGAGTTTTCGGTGAGCAGGCGAACTCGGATCTTCGTGAGAATGCCATGTGGAGAGATTCTTCCAGCAGACCTGGACTTGGACTGGACCACAACACAGGCATCTGAGTACATCATAGCGACTTGGCATCGCCTGGAAAGCTTGGCAGCCTAATTTCGTGGAAAGGGAATCCTACCAGTCATTGCTGCATTCCTTTTCATCACATTTTCAACATCAGAAAAAATCCAGCTCCTGTTTCTTCGCGCGTTTTGACACGCAGATTTGTCATCGTTGCACCAACACGCTGTGAGGCCAATTGCAGAAATGTGGGTCTGGAAGGTTTGGAGAATCAAGGAGCAGTCTATGATCTTCGCAACTTGCATTGATTTAGTGGCCTTTGCACTACACTACACGTCCTCCGGGAATGCTCAGGAATATTCCCAGCTCAAACATGCTCAAACACGGTCAAAGAATGTAAATCAAACAGCGCAAATTGATGCAAATTGGTCTTAGAGAGGCGTGGGGTTGATCGGGTTCATGCTTTCTTTTGCTTTGCTTGCGCAGTTGTCCAGTTTCAAGAGACACATGATATTGTTTGGCCCGTTTTGAATTGTTCCTTTCCAGGGCCTCTCTTCTCAGAAATCTGGCATTTGAGGGGGTTAAATGGATGATCTGAGGATTTCGCAAACGGATCCTGCAGAGAGATTCAACTTTGAAAGATGCCTGGCGTGCATTGAAAACTGGGAGTCTGGCTCGAACTGTAGCATTTTTGAATAATTTTTGAACCCCTCATGGTCCAAAATTCATTTCTTGGAAACCTTCCATGGCATTATATTTAATACAATATACGTATATAATTATATGTTTATCCTAGTGCTGCCGAAGTAAGTGTAAAGTAGTGAAAAAGCATGAGGCTTAAACGATTCTATATCGAACTTTTACCTCTAGCCTTTCAGCGGACGCATCCAGTTCTGAGACCTCCCCTAGTCCACATGAAGTGGCTAGGGGGAGAGGAGAACAGAGAGGCCTGGTTTAAATTTAAATCTAAGCCAGGCCAGTTGTTGGAGGGGGCCGTTCGTGATGAAGGTGACCACATCCAGGGAACAGTCCTCATGGAGGTAGGCCCAAGGGCCGGCCACCTGGTCATTGGGCGCCACGTGAGCGCTTCCGATACCCATTATAGATAATGGTGGGCAACTGAAGGACCAGGGAAAGGCCTGAGCTCTCGAGATACTTACCATTTTTTGTGATGGGAAACGCTCATGCGTGTGATGTCAGGGCGGGACGGCAGACTGTCATTCGCATGGAAAAGTTCCGCCTCATTATACAGGAGGCAATTGATGCAAAGTCTCCTGGATGGATCTTTGGAAAGTCCTGCTACAAAGATGTGGGGCCCTATCTCAAGAATTTGCCACCCGAGCGGAAGGGCAGAGATCAGGATGATTTACCCTGGCTTAGCCAGGAGAGAGGAGAAGAGGACGGTGAGTCCGAGACCTCTGATGTAGAAGCTCTCAACGAGAAGATAGCAAGGCTGAAAAAGGAGCTGGCCGTGGCTGAGAAAAGAGCAGCACGTGGTGAAAAGCGCAAAGCCAAAGAAGGTGACAAGAAGGTCAAAGATAAGAAGGCCAGAAGGGATGACAAGAGGCGAGGAAGGTCAAGTTGCCGGCCAAGATCAAAGGATCCAAAGAAAAAGGAAGCCAGAAATTCAGGACAGAGGAAGAGGAGATCACATTCATTTGGCTCAGCCAGAGATAGAAAAGATAAGAGGAGCAGGAAGAGAGAACACAGCCAAAACCTCAAGCTCATGGAGAGGACAAGGTGAGCTTTTAGGGCCTCAGGATCTGACCGGTCGGAGACCGAGACAGGAATGACAGAAATTCAAAGAAGGCCGCAAAGATGATTCTCTTACTGTACTGACAGTCAGTTTTTTTTTGCGAAGCCTACGCTGAGAGCAGCGCGACAAACCAGCTGAGGCTGACCGAGTACAGTCAAAAGTGCCCAAGCAGACTGGCAGCAAGGATGCTACTGCAGATGCATCGAAAGTCAGCACTGCACTCAGTGAGGGCGAAGGTGGGAAGGAACCGGGCGCCTGCAGCAGCGGTCCATTACTATCAAACAATGATTACACAAGCCTCGGAGCGAAGCTAAACGTGGGCTCAGCCCGAGAGCTACGCACGGTCTGTCTGCACAGTGCTGGACCTGTTGGCACAACACAGGCCAGGCGGGTGAAGGCCCTGGAACGGTCTTGTCGAGAAGGCCAGTGGGGAGCGCACAATTCTTGGAGCTCATTCCGGGGGATCAGGACAGCTTTCACTTGCTGAGTGATGTGAGGCGCTCTAGCGCCGGCGCCGGGTGCCTTGGATGAGGTCATCATGACAATCGGATTGGCGCCGCTCATGGTGACATCGCTGAAGGCGGTAGTGGACTCGATGATCTACTGCTCTGATGCTTCGCCCTCCAGTGGAGGTGCCGTGGTAGCACACAAATTCAATAGGGAGCCCGAGACGGAGGTCCATCATGGAAGGGCCTGCTGGGTGTGCGGTGGACCCATGTAGGAGGGTTATGAGTTCCCTTGCCCCGCACAGTGCAGGGTGGCTATGTGCTCCCTTGAGTGCAGCATGGCCCATCGCAATGGACGCTGTGGAGGCAAAGGTCTGCATCCGGAAGGAATGGGCGTTGCCAAGGTTCGGACAGCGTTTCTCTGGCAAGCGAGGGCCATTCACTCAAGCGGTGGCCATGGTAGGAACAATAGATGTTCAGCAGCCGTACGACTGGCACTTCGGCCGCGATTTTTTTCACGCAACAGGGGAAAGATACCCTGCAGGAGCTCATGACAGATCCCTTGCTGGCGTGTGAGCACTGGGCACCGTGCTGTAAACCCTTTTCCCGTGCCAGACGAAAACCAACCAAGTCACCTCCCTGATGAAAGTCGTGCCCGGGCCAGAGGCGGTGAGGGACCAGCGAAACCTCATGGGGTTCAAACATGAAGGTGAGACTGCGTCATTCCAACTGCCTCAAATTGCTGAAGAGCCTGGAGGAAGCTCCCAACACCCAGCTGTATGAGAGCTGTGCGCATCCGAGAAACAGTTGGATGTGGGAATTCACCTTAGCAAAGGCCCTGAGGGCCCTGGGCTTCCAAAGCAGTATTGGAGCCCACTGCTGCTTCGGTGGAGAGCGCGAAAAATGGTTTGAGTTTCGCAACAATATTCCAGCTCTTCACCAGTACCTCAACAGGGCCCTGCCCGGGCCATCAAGGATTCCAGGGGTACTCAGTTATTGAGGATGAATGACACCGCCAAGGAGGAAGAGTACCCGTGGCTCCTGTGTAAAACCTGTGCGAAGGGGCTGAAGGAGCAGTTATGGCATTTTTTGCAGGATGGGCATTTTGCCCGGTCTTTCACCGGCAGCGCATCGAATGGTATGCCGCCGAATTTGAACAGAGCACTGAGAGGCTGAGAGAGGACAGAGACAAAGAAGTCGCCACCCGCTACTTGGCGGAGTGGGAGGTTACCTTGACTAGGGGAAGGAAATGATGCACTTGAGGCGCCTGCTTTCCCAAGCGTCCTACAGAGGTACAGATGTCCGTGCCTATGTCACGCTGGGTGACCCCAACATGGAGTGCCAAGAAGTGCCTTACCCTGCCATGCGGTGGGAGTGGAAAACGATCATGAGTTTTCCTTGGGACCGGGAGGCGCACGTTCAACGAGCTTGAGATGGCCGCCCTTGTCGCTGTGGTCAAGCACCGGAGCCGCAGTGCCAACAATTGTGGGCGCCGATGGTTCCTGGTTGTGGATTATATTGTCACCAGAAGAGCCCTCGCCAAGGGACGGTCACCATCTAGGCGTTTGAACCGGCTTCTCTGCCGGCAGGCAGCAACCCAGTTAGCAATGGACTCGTACCTCTTTCCACAATGGACCATCTCAAGATGGAATTTTTCTGATGCCGCGTCAAGGCATTTTGAAAAGTAAGAAGAGTCTACGCTATGCTGGGTTGCATGCCACTACATTGCAAGCCTATAAACGTGCCCTGTCCCCAATTCCTAACGCTCAGTCAGAATCATCAGTGCCTCTCAGCTAGACAAGTCGATCTCTCGGCCCTGAAACGTTTCTACCCTCAATCCAACTCAACCTCCCCCAATCCACCCACTTCTACAAGAACTGGATTAAAACTTATCACCCGGTGCGAGCTGTTCCTGCCACTTGGGAATTGACAGAAGCTTTCATAGGAGCTGCACTGGAGTTGAACCAACGAGCTATGGCTACGTTGGTGGTTTTGGGGTTTGTTGGAATGCCGCGAACAGCAGAGATGATGGATCTCACCTACCAACACTTGGTAGTGCACCCCAACCACCCTGATGGTGCCAGAATCCAAGACATCGAATGGCAATCCCCAGGTGATTTTGCTGACCGACCACCACTTAGTGAGATTAGTCCTGGCAAGCACGCCACGACGGAAGCTGACAAGGCGCATCTGGGCTAAATCACCTCAGGCCGTTCGATCGTTGTTTGATCGGCTTGTGCGCCGTCTAGGCTTCCCATCAAAGAGCTACGTGCCCTACGCTTTGCGGCGGGGTGGTGCTACGTTTCACTTTCTACAGCACCGTAGCCTAATTTGACGGTGCAGAAGGGTCGTTGGGCCTGCGCAAAGACTGCCCGTCTCTATTTGGACAGTGGCACATGCCAACTAGCCCATGTTTCATGGACAAAGGTCCAAGCACGGCGAGTGTATCAATACCCCCTGGAGTGCAAACAAGAGCGGCTGCGCCAGTAAAAAGGAAACTTGGACACTGAACAATGGGTGGTACTGGACTTTCTTTTCCCTTTATCGAAGGGTTGACTTTCTTTTCCCTTTATCGAAGGATTTGTGGCTTCTGCCTTACTGAAGGCCTCCTTTATCGAAGGATTGCTGACCTTCATCGAAGTGAAGGTTCCTTTGTCGAAGGATTGTTGACCTTTATCGAAGGTGTGTCTGCTTCCTTAAACTGGGATGAGCTTTTTATGTGTTTCAATGTGCCCGTTCTTTACCAACCATATGGTTGAGTAGGCTGATTGGCAAAGGCCTGTAAATGCCTGGTTAACGGCGGTATTTTTGTAGGGGTTCACTGCACATAAGTAGTTAGTAGTGTACAAAGCCCCTTCAGTAGCAACCATGAGGCACGCCGAAAAGAGGTGTTTCTTGTGAGATATTTTTCCTAGTGTTGCCGAAGTAAGTGTAAAGTAGTGAAGCGGCATGAGGCTTAAACGATTCTGTATGGAACTTTTACCTCTAGCCTTTCAGCTCACCCCCATCCTCCCCTTCACCACCGTTTGGTGTGTTTGTTCTGGGACGGGGATGAGGCTTTTTCAGTGTTTCAATGTACCCGTTCTTTACCAATCATATGGTTGAGTAGGCTGATTGGCACAGGCCTATAAATGCCTGGTTAACGGAGATACTTTTGTGGGGGTTCAGTAGCAGCCATGAGGCACGTCTGAAAAGAGGTGTTTCTTGTGATATATGATTATATATATATGATTATATATGTATGTTCATTGCATATATGAATCATATATTTCCGAAAAAATGCCAGAAACCCAACCATTGGTTCAACATCGATGATCCCACGTTGGATCCAGGGAGCTCCGTCAGCTCCAGGAAAGTGGCGCAGAGATTGGCAGCGTGCTGGGCTTGGTTCCTACAGAGCCAATGGCGCTTGAGGCGAGGCTCTGAGACATGTTTGGTGCTTCGGTTGCTGTTATTGAAAAACATGAAAAGGATGATATAGATGGGTGAAGAGATTTGAATAGAATTGAGAAGATGTGTGGTTCAGGGGAGAATTTGTTAAAAAACGCAGGATGTGTTCTACAGGCATCCTACAGGCCAGTGATACGCAGCACAGAAAGCACAGTGCTGCGACCCCTGAGGTGCCATCCTCGTGCTTCGAGCACAGTTGAGCATCCGCATAGGCTGTGGCCAGCCAGTGGCGCTCCATGCTCGAGGCAACCCTCGGCCAACCGTTCCTGCAGGAAGTCTCCACTTGCCGAAATATTGGATCTAGTATGGATTGATGATGATATATCATGATCTATCTACTTATCATCAATGTGTGTCAAGTTTATCAAACCCAACGGTTCTCGCCCATGTTGACCTGTTTTGACGTGCATTGTGTGAATTTTGGCCAACGTAGCTCATGAGGTGTGTGTGTGCTTGGCTTTCTGAAGGGCTTTGAGCCACCATAGAGCCGGAGACATGTGGAAACAAGATGAAAAAAAAAATGATAGGACTGCTGACGTTGCAGCAAGTCCGGAGCGTACGTGGAGCATTGAAAGCTTTCATCAATCAGGGACCCACAAACCATGCAACGATGAATCCGAATTTTATTAGTACCGATGGAGATGTCCGACATCTTGCAAATTGTTGCTGGGTCTAGATGGGGGCTGTTGGACCTGTTGGCCAACACATGCCAACACCTTGTTTGAGACAAATAAACGTGATGATAAGTTAAAGGGTGGTACGTTGATGCAGCAATGAAGATCCCATTAGTGGGCGTCATTAAGTCCAACGAAGGCATTTGCTGATTCAAACACATTGCAGTTTCCTGTCTCCTGTCCCCTTCGCAGTAGCCGCTTTGCTGATGTCGCGTCGCGTTTTTCACAGCCGGCCTTCGAGTGTGAAACACTCTGTGCAAGTCTGGCTGATCACTTTAAGTTTGACCAGGAGGGCTGATCCATTTGACTCATTCCTTGGAGAAGTTTTTGAGGAGCCACAGAGAATATAGAGAATATTGTAGAAGCTGGGGCTGTTGAAAGGAAGGTTGCCGCTAGTACTTTTATTCGATCTACATTAGCCATACAACATTACTGTAGTATCTTGTGATATTGGCTATTCTGCTACTCTTATATTAGAGTACAGTTATATGCCAGGACATCTCGAATCTGGAATGATTTGAGGCAAAAGGCCAACTGTCTGACACCAAAGCCATGTCGCTAAGTCCATCATTTGTAGCCCAAAGGCAACCAACTTGGTCTCGGGACCCCAAATCTGCAAACATCCAAAACTTACAAATGAATACATCCCACTGTAGATACACGTAGATACTGAATACCCGAATGAACTTGTAAATAGAAAAGCGCTCGAATAGCAAGGAGCAACTTCTCCTGCATTAAGATTTGGATGCCTTGTGTGTCAATTAGGTCTTGCTAGTTCCAGGCCATGGTGAGTGCAGCTTTTGGCATTGATGAATGACCAGATGTGTTGCACCACGCATGATCCTGAGATATCCTGAGCTTTTGGTGCGGGTCTTGGTAGCAGTAGACCATGCGATGAGATGGCGGCATATGGCGGCCATGGAAATGGCAATGGACATCAATGGACATCAACGGACCAGCTGTTCCATCAGAAATCCACATCTATAAATATGGGGCTTTTCATTTGATTGCTTCAGATAGCCGTGCTTGAAATTGAAATCATGTCGGACTCGCAACAAAATGGTGCTGATGCAGTGCTGTTCGCGGGTAGTTTGCATTAGACATGTCAAAGGCATGTGGCATGCTACCGGTCCAGCAAATTCATCACGTTTCGATGCCAATCGGGGTGAAAAAATGTGCCAATCCGGAAGGGTGCAGGGGCCAGGTGTGTGATCCATCCCTTCCGGATCCATCTGGATCCATAGATTTCTGTGGGGATGTGTGGGATTCCTATGGATTCCTGCAAGCTCTCATGGATTCTGGACCCAGGTGTTGCCCTTCGGATTCTGAGTTGGCGGTAACCTGTGCCTTGGCAACATCTTGGGAGTTGATGGAGGTGTTTCTCTTCAGATTACGGTCAACTATATGGAATCTTGCGACAAGAGCTGCAGGCCACAGGCTACAAGGGACTAAGGTGGACAGTCATGGACAGTCAACATGATAACATTGATGGAGGCCGATCTTTCAATGGGGAACTTTAGGGAATCGATTGGAGTGTTGACTGAATAGGCGCTTACTTCCACACGCAGCGCGACATGAATGTAAAATATGTAAAACGACTGACTCGCTTTGCTGTGGTGCAGTGATAAGGTCTCAACAATCGAGCTGCATGCTTTGCGCAACTCAAGCAGTAGAGATCCGAGATGAGCCTAGTGACGCAGCCAACATTTGATTTTTGGA
Source organism: Cladocopium goreaui (assembly GCA_947184155.2). Taxonomy (NCBI): domain Eukaryota; class Dinophyceae; order Suessiales; family Symbiodiniaceae; genus Cladocopium; species Cladocopium goreaui. The sequence goes on from CAMXCT020004423.1 coordinate 375,700, forward strand.
TAGACTCGCAATAGGTTTGGCCGGAAATCTGTCGATTCAAGATGCTGCCTTGGCAATGCCTTGTTGAGGCACGAGCTAGTGGTTCGAGACACGTCAGAGGCGCCCACGGAGTAGCCTAGCAGCCTGTACTGATGGGACACCAGATCCTCGATGATGCCATGACCGCTATTTTACTGGACTGGAGTGAGATGCAGGGAGATGGCAATCTCCATTCGCAATCTTGTGATTTAGTATGACTGTCATTTGCAGATATTTGCAGGGTTGGAGTTTCACGATTCAGATGCTTTCCATTGAATATACCGCGACACTCATTCCTCTTGCAAGTTGTCACGACTCGATTTTGTCAAGCACTCCCGTATCTTGCGAGGTTCTCAAACAGCAGCCTGCAAACATTAAGGCAGGCGGTTTGTTGGATGAGGTGAACATTTCTGGACAGACACTACGCAGAACTTTCAACCACTACTGAACTGCAAAAGTGACCCACAAGTTCCTTGATTTTCCATGATTTTCCCACCAAAATATCCATATCCCTGAGATGCAAGACTCCATCCTTATCCTGAGAATTCCTTATAGGATCTTATAGGTAAGTAATATATCAATATCATTCAATGTCATATATGATATAAATTGATAAGATGATATAAGATGTATAGAATTATGCATATAATGTACGACATATGTATGATAAACACATATTTTTTCGTCATCATTTCAACATGTTCATCTTAGTTGCCTTCTCCCAAGACTCCCTCCCGGTGTCCACTTCCCAGGCCTTGCTTCGCCGCATGGTCGCGCAGGATGCTGCGGGGCGAGCATCGGAAGCCCTGCAGGACTCGGGATTTGGATGTAATATGATGTAATTATCTGGATGTAAACAAAAGGTTGACATCTGTAAAAACATCTTGGCTGAGAATGGGAATCATGGAGAGGCAGATGAATGCCATTGAATGCCTGGGTCCAGAGACGTTCCGTGTGCGAAGCTGTCGAGGATGCCAGCGATGTGCTCACGTTGGAGCCAAAGAATCACCATGCGCTGCAGGCAACTTGATTCGCATGGATGATGGAAATCATGGCAATAATCATGCTGGTGGTGATGACAGAGAGATAAAGAGGATTCGTACAGGTCCGTACTTATTGGACCCGTTTTTGGGGATGAGCATCCATTTTACCAACTCTTTTGGTACTTATCTGGATATGCCAGCCTCCAGATGACCTGAACTTCCCGGGGGGCCAGGTGGTGGCTCGGAAACGTCAAAGCCTCAACAAGAAGGTGCCCATCGCATGCGTCCCATATGTCACAGGAGCCGGAGCGACATCGGTTAGAGTGACAGGCTTAGTAGCCAGGCATCAGAAACGGTTGAACTGTATGGTTTTTCTAATAATTAATATGTTTTTTATGTTGTTTTTTTCTAAGTGGTGGCAAGATGATACTACATGATATTACTGTTGCGAATCCATACTCTTTTGCTGCTCAGTGGCTTCATCACGATGGAAAAGTCAGTGAGTGGATAGTCAACAAGGTGCAACAGGTTTGTACATTCAGTTTGATTTTCTTTGTATTGCAAGATGCAGGAAGGCTTCGGTTCGTTTAGGTTCGTTTCGGTTCGTGGAAACCTCAAATAGGGGCGGTTCGGTTCATCAGCAGGCCGGTTCGTTTCGGTTCGCGTGACATGGCGGTTCGGTTCGGTTCGGTTCGGTTCGTGTGACATGGCGGTTCGGTTCGGTTCGGTTCGTGTTGTGTAGTGTTGCAGGACGAGAGGTCTTTGACAGAATGGGTGTGGATGAATATCAAATAGGAATGTTATGTTGCAGCAGAGGGATTTGGTTTTTGAATATGTTTGAAACTGGTGGTGGGGCCGAGTGTTTGCAGCATCTAAATAAGCAGTGTCCAAAACCACGGTTTTTTGATGACTAAAGTGTTTATGCTGTTTCTTGGATTGGGGATAATGATTATCATCATCAACTATTAGAATTCTTACATCTAACCAGTGTACAGTGAAATTGACAGATCCATTGCCAACGGCATTTTCATTTTGCGAAAATCACTTTCAGCTGTCGAAATCCAGTCGTGGCCGGCAGAGGTTCAATCAGCAGCCAAATGCCATTTTCATATGGCGAAAGTCGTTTTCAGGCATCGAAATTGAGGCAGTGCCTGCAAAACCCAAACATTAGCCAAACATCATTTTCATTGTGCGAAAATCAGTTTCGGATTTGTTTTGGCAAAAAGTGGAAAAAAGTTGTAGTAGCAGCAGCAGCAGCAGTAGTAGTAGTAGTAGCAGGAGTAGTAGTAGTAGTAGTAGTAGTAGTAGTAGTAGTAGTAAGTAGTAGTAGTAGTAGTAGTAGTAGTAGCAGTAGTAGCAGTAGTAGCAGTAGCAGTAGCAGTAGCAGTAGCAGTAGCAGTAGCAGTAGCAGTAGCAGTAGCAGTAGCAGTAGCAGTAGCAGTAGCAGTAGCAGTAGCAGTAATATAAGTAGAATGAGTAATAATAGCAATAAAGAAGTAATACTAGTTCTAGTAAGACTACGAGTAAGAAAAATAGTAGCCTCTCGTAAGCGGTTCCCCAGCAGGTATGAGTCCCGACCGGGCTTTGCCGAACAGGAACGGGCAGAGAGGCTAGTAATAGAGGTAGTAATATAATATACAACAGTAGGGGTGGTGATAGCAACAGTAATAGTAATAGTCGCAGCAGTAGTAGTCTAGCCATACGAGGACGAATACTATTAGATGTTTTCCTTAACTTGATTTTCACTGCGCGAAAATCATTTTCGGAGTTGTTTTGGCAAAAAGTGAAAAAAAAGTAGTAGTAGTAGTAGTAGTAGTAGTAGCAGGAGTAGTAGTAGTAGTAGTAGCAGCAGCAGTAGTAGCAGTAGCAGTAGCAGTAGCAGTAGCAGTAGTAGCAGTAGTAGCAGTAGTAGTAGCAGTAGCAGTAGCAGTAGCAGTAGCAGTAGCAACAAGATAAGTAGAATTAGTAATAATAGTAGTAAAGAAGTAATACTAGTTCTAGCAAGACTACGAGGAAGAAAAATAGTAGCCTCTCGTAAGCGGTTCCCCAGCAGGTATGGGTCCCGACCGGGCTTTGCCGAACAGGAACGGGCAGAGAGGCTAGTAATAGAGGTAGTAATATAATATACAACAGTAGTGCTGGTGATAGCAACAGTAATAGTAATAGCAACAGTTCTTAGTAGCAGTAGTAGCAGTAGTAGCAGTAGTTTCAGTAGTTTCAGTAGTAGCAGTAGTAGCAGTAGTAGCAGTAGTAGCAGCCAGCACTGATCATTTGCAATTCCTGCAGCACTTTGGCAGATTATGTTGCGCAGGAATCCATTCATTACAGTTGATGCCTCTTTCCAATTTGATTTTCAATTCGCGAAAATCATTTTCGGAACCCCCGGAAGCTGACAAAATATTTTTTTTGAGAATGTGGAACCGGTTCGGTTCCATTCGGTTTGCGTAAAAATAATTAGCGGTTCGGTTCGTGCCCATTCGGTTTGCGTAAGAATAATTGGCGGTTCGGTTCGTGCCGGTTCTTAGCCTGCCGGTTCCTGAACGGTTCGGTTCCCGGTTCACGGTTCGTTTCCTAAGCCATACTGAAGATATTGCAAGGGAACTTGAGAAACAGGTATCCTGCTGATATACATTCAGCATCATTCAGCCACATTGAAGCGACTTGACTTGATGTTGTAAATTTCATGATTTCTCTATTGCAAAACAACATTGAGTCTTGTTTATGATGTCAGATAGTTTGCTTGATGAATGCATTAGAGTTGATATGTCATATGTCCGACTTTTTTTTGGGATATGTCAAACTCCAACATCCTCTGGTTGGGATACCCTGGGAGTCGGAGGTCGATTTGGGCGCTGTCGCTCCAGAAGCATCAGTGGCTGCCTTTCTCTTCACAGAGGAGTCGGCGGTGCAAAGTTGTAGTGGCTACCCTCTGGTAAATTAACATAGACCCTGGATAGGGGTTGGAAGACTAGTTTCCATTAAAAATTGGCTATTTTCAGGGTCCAACTGTTTATTTACCAGAGGGTATTTACTACAAGAAGATCATGATGATACTTCAGAGCGGCAGTAAGATCGGGTCTGTGATTGTGCTTATTGCTCCTGTTGCTGCATCCCGCATCAAGTTTCTGCTCAATACCTGAGATGCTGTCAGCCTGGAAATATCTAAGCTGCCAATAGTAGAACTGTACGACACAGATATAATATGATATATGATATAATACCTTTTATATAATATACGAGTAATGATAAATAGATCCTGCTTGTCAAGCTAGCCTGTAGTGAGAGGAACAATGAATTTCATTCCCTATACCTTCTACGCAAACACAAGATGCATCCCTTTCGCACATCCGAAAAACTCCTTGGCTGAAGGACCGTCCACTCCAATGCTATGCCTGTCTCAAGTCGCTGAAGCACCTGCGGAATGCTCGGCTGAACGTTCCTTGACCGTCCCAAAGAGTCGGAGATTGCCATCCCCCGATATCCAGGATGAACTGTGAGAGCTTTACTTAACTTACTGTACACACATTACTGTCACATTACACACCTTAGCCTTGCAACGATTAGGGCACACATTTAATGCAAAGGCTTAACATGTTGGGACCGTTGGGCATTCGCCGAACGCCACTGGACCGAGGTTACTGTCTTTTGGGCGGCTGAACGTTGCTGAGCTTGGTGAATCTTCCGTCAATGGATCCGACCTGCTGCATTAATAGACTCAGCATGACTCAGCGCAAGATTGGAACCAAGGTTCTTGCATTCACTCCTACCAGCTTTTGGAAGCTTTGCCGGAGTTGGGCCTTAGGATTGAGTCTGGGTTTTGTGCTAACTGGGCTTTACAGCCTTCAGTACTTCGGGCTGCAGAAAGGTGTGGGGATGGCTGGCTGCAGTAATGTCCTGCTTTTTCATTCCGTTAGCATTCGATGCCCAACACACCGTCCTTCACAACTAGAAAACTGACTCCAAAACCATCCAAAACCGGTTCACACTCACCAGAAACGTGACTAATAGCAAGCAACATCCCATGGAACAGTGATTTGCCAGCAAACGACCACACCAAGAAAGATCAAGAAAGGTGATGCACAGAAAGTGTGACGGATTGATTTCATCAGACAAAAGTTTGAATTCAACAGTAGATAGAACTTGCCTTTGCTTGTTCCCAGGCTAAGACTGCCCAACGTTGAGGTTGTACGAAGCTAAGAGAGTTGGGCGGCGTGAAGACTGGGAGCATAGTTTCAAGAGTTGCACAAAAGGCTTTGACAATTTTGACGTAGGGACCGGAACTGATAGCTTCAGACACAAAAGAAACCATATTATATCATATTATATCATACTATGTTCAACATGTTTCAAGGTTTTTCAACACAAGATTGAGTGTTGACACTGAAGATGTCACTGTTGTGGCACCCCAAGGCGTGGCAGGAAGTGAAGAAAGGGCAGCTTTTTGAGAAGTTCTCGCGAAGCGTTGCTTGACAGATTTGAGGCATAAGGAAGCTGGAACCGAGTGCTGAAGTCCAACCTGAACGGTGGAAAGAGCGATGTAAGATGATGTAAGACTTCCCCGGATTCCGATGGGGGGAAGATATAGAGAAAGAATATTATCTAAAATTTATGTTGGTTGTTTGCCTTTTGATGCCTTTTGAGCATGTTTCACATAGTCCATTCAGCCATGATTTGCACTGATGCTTGAATCAGGAATCAGCTTAGTGGTCGAGATCGTTAGTGCCAGTGGTATATATTCAGGATCCTTTTCAATGTCCTGGACGGTGCAACCATTCGACCATTTTTTTTGGACATTTGAAAGCAATCCAGGTTGAATTTTAGCACGTATTTTAACTGGTTGGTGGGATGATGATCCAATCTGACCTTCATATTTTTCAAGGGGTTGAAACCACCAATTAGTTAACATCGTTTCCTTTGATGCCGGCTTTTCCAATTTTTGGACGTTCGGTGACGTGGTGTACTCAGGTTGGTCGCCTCTCAGTCGAGGGGTTGGAGCCTCAAGTTGGCATCGACGCTCCACATGTCTTTTCACAAACTATAGAAGATTGATATGATTTGATATGAGTTCCGGTGAAAATGGTTGAAAACCATGATATGTATTAGTCATGTTTTTTTTCGACGCCATTTAAAACGTTGGAGAAAAAACAAGACCTGTCACTCATTCCTTTACCCTTTTATCCCCATCTGAATCCATCCCACCTGCAATTTCTGACACTCTGAGGATTCGGAGCTTGTTGATCTTGTCCGACACGGCAGTGTTTCATACTGATGCGGCAACTTGACAGAACAAGCCGTTGTGTCTACAACATTCCAATATGACCTGACGGCCTGATTTCATGTTCCCCAAAGATTGGAGTTTGGCTGTCCTAACACTGAGGACATGTCCGCTGCCACAGCCTGTCTCTCAGCCCTGGTTGTTTATTGTTTTTGACATTGCCCCTACTTGATCTTACTTGGCCCACAGTGGGATTCCTGTGCCGTCGCTTGTACTAGTTTCATTTAGCTTTAGCAATATCATTGATATTATATAATATATAATATTATATTATATATATATACATTGATATCATCTATTTTCTAGATTTTGCTTAGTGAAAGTGATAACTTGCTGAGATGCAGATGCGAGAAAACGAGCTTGGCAGTTGAGCAACTCATGAGTATTATTCATTGTGTATCGAGACTGCATGATGAAGCTGTCAGGCTGTTCTCAGTGATCGCAATGACACCTTTGCCGTGCGACTGGATTTGTGGAGGGCCCAGAAACAATCCAATTCTTTGCTGACCTGGAGCTGGGGAAACCCCACAAAATGACCTGCCTTGAAAGATTCTTTAGATCCTGACTTTTTTGCAGGTCAAGTCTCCGTAAAATTGGCTAATTGATTGTTTTAGCACCTAAAAAAGACCACAGCCAGATTTTCATGTGCCAGTGCAATTCCATTGCGAGGATTTTTTAAAGCAATCCAATCCAATTTTTAACAAGATGACTTCACTCATATATTGCATCGAGTTGGAGCGGTCGTTGCAGCATCATGTTGCCTCATTTTGAGTTTAGGCTTTCAATGCTGAGGAATCCCCGTGTGGAGTTCTTCCCGAAGAGCCAACTTTGCGTACGCCACAGCAGATTGGAAACTGAAGATGATAATACTATGGAGTAAGATGGAACAGATTGAATACGCTTCAACTGGTTTTCGTTTCAAAATTCTGATGCCCATTGGACCACAACATCTATGGAATGTTTTTATGTTAGCTGCTAAGCTTCAACGACAATGTGTTACACTCAAGCGCCTTATCAGGCCTCAGCACCTCATTTGAAGCCTTTCGCCAACGATGGAAGATTGCTGCTGGGAGCTCTGAAATCTGCAGGATACTGAAGCGGGAAACCAACCATGGTCATAATGGTCACATATCCCTACATATCCCTACCTTGTTTTTCAATTCTCACTTGCCATGCTTCATTGATATGCGGATGGGTCAAAACCTCGGTTTCATGCCAGAGAGTTGGGGGGTTGGGGGGAAGAGCATCCACGGATCCACGGACACCATCTATTTTCATCCAGATTTATTTCATCATACTATGCTTATTATATGTACGTATATATATATATATTATATATATACATATGGTGGTTTCCTGAAATGGGGCTACCCCAATAGCTGGATGGTTTATAGTGGAACTTCCATCTATACATGGATGAGAACTGGGGTGGCCTATTTTAGGAAACCCTCATATGACTCATATGTTTGTAATATATCTATAATATTGAATTCACTATTTATCACGTTTTGTTATTTTGATGTTCACGTTTGGGACATTTGGACATGACTGTCCGGCAATCAAACATGGTCTGCTGGAAAATCCCTGATTTAGTTCGCCATGATGCGACTGGGCGAAAGGCTCTGGACCCGGAGCTTCGATGCTTCAAAGATGGCCTATGAAGCGGTCTGCCCATCAAGGGGCCCCACAAAGGGAATTGGGGGAACGGTGCCAGGGTCGGTTCCAACGGTTCCAATCATTAAACATGGCGCAGAGTGGCTGACGAAGAAGGATGAAGGATGTGGGTACATGGAGCCCCTAAGAGTTGTGTATCACTGATCCATCCCCAAGATTCTCCAACCGTCGGTTCAGTGGAGGTTTTGGGGATCCATTCAGGAGGTTGCTGTGAAGTTCAAGGATTCCATGTTGATCCAGCATGTGAGATCCACATGGCAACATTGGTTGAAACATTTTAAGGCCTGTGGATGATTGGCTGGCCACCTTTTCAGCAAACAAAAACGATTTGATGCGGAAGTGGAATGCCTAACATGGCTATCAGGTACCTCGAGAGAGTGGTTGGGATGAGATTTTGGATTGGACCGCAACCCTTGTGCGTGTCCGGAGCCCTTGTCCGACTGGACCTAACCATTTGGTACTCGACTCCGTCCTAGACTGAATGCTGCAGCATGCTTTCAATACCTTGAATGGATCGTAACCCATCTCAAAGCGGGTAATACCTTAAATACACTAAGTACATCTAAGTACGTTTCAATCATTTCAATCGCCAGACTTTGCTTCTTCAATGCATTTTTTCCAGGGGTTTGAGTCATTTGTCGTGCAATTCGATGAGATTTCTGCTGATTGGATCTGCGTCCCAGCTCTGAGGCGGCGCAGATCTCCCACTTCTTCTCTGCCTTGCAGGGACAAGATGTCCAGTCGCTGCAACAGATGGATGACAAGGCGAGGGACCATTGACGGCATTGGATGGAATGGGCATCATGGACATCATGGACATCATGGACATCATGGACATCATGGACATCATGGACTCTTAAACTGGCATGGGGAGCAGTCAAAGTCTGCGACTTTCGATGAGTCCAAGACTGCAGAGTGTGATCTCTGAGCGCTCTGAGGCCGTATATTAGCGTCTAGTTCGTTCTGTCACAGGAAATATACACTCAGAAATTATATAACGCGCTTTCGACGTGCATTGATTGCTCAAGGCAAGCAGCCAAAAGCGAAAGGGATCCCTGTGGGGCATCCCCTTCCTGCTTCATTCTCCATGGGCTGCACCTCGACCAAAGAAGCAGCTTCTATGGAGCCAAGGATCTTCGATCAAGATGAGTTGGTGGAAATGGACTCGTCCTTTGACACTTGGAGCTGGAAGAACTTGCCTCAAGAGGTCCCAAGGCCACCAGGTCGTCGGATGCATGAGAGGCAGTTGAAGAAGCTCGGTGCTTTTCTGGAGAAGGTGGACCATTCGCCCTCAGCATTGCACCTAGTGGTGAAGCAGAGAAGGTCCAGGCTTGAAGCAGAAGCAAACCCAAAGGCTGACAACGAGGACTCGGAAGTGAAGATGATCCACCTCTGATGCTCCACCTGTGAGGAGTGAGCAGCTTGTGTATGTTTTAACTAATGTTGCTCTGTTCTCTCGTGCTGGCTCTGAACGGCAGTTGAAGGACTTGCTGTTCCAGAGTAATGCACCATGAGGCACTCCAACACGAAAGTTGGAATCTGATATCCAACTACTTTCGCATCTCTTCGCGACATGGACCGTATGGGCGCATTATATAATTTTCATTAATTTTCTGCAGTGGCTCAAAGTCCAAAACACACTGCAACAAGACATATCTCCGCTGTTGCCGCGGAGTGTTTATGCCGTGTGCTGCATTTTTGTGCGCAGCAGGCTTCTTGCTTTTAGAGTCTTTTAGATGTCCCAGTGCATTCCACTCTCCGGAGCAGAAACCAACACAACCATGAGTGGTAAACTGTGCCGGAACTTCCCTGGAGTGCAGTTATGGGTTCCATGGTGCTCATTGTGAGACTGGACATTTGTGTCCGCCCGTGGTTGGTATAAATTGGTGTTGACAGCAGAGCAATAAAGCACCATGATTTTCTCCAACAAACTGTGCCCCTGTGTTTATGCTCTTGTACTCAAGTGTAGTTGAAACGTTTCACAAAACATGAAAGCCCATCATTCATGTGAAAAGTCGGACGTCAAGAATGCTCAAAGCATGATGACAGATAGCCAATTGGTTTTCACGCAAGTATTCGTTGTTCACTGTTGCATTTACATCAAACCTCATCAAGCGTTGACATTTCAGTTTTTCATGGTCTGCCGAAAGCTTCACATTGCAACACATGACTTGCAGAATATTTTGGAGTCTTTGTACAGCATGTTCCCATATTGTTCTCAATTTTCTGCTGCACTTGTTCTGATTGCAGACTACTTGTATGGCTTGAGACTATGCCGTTCTATTTTGTGCTCAAAGAACGGTCCAAGGCAGATGCTAGTACCTTGCAAGGAGCAGACACTAGGTGCAGCAAGCAAATCAATCTCGTGAAACCATGGGCTGCACCTCGACCAAAGAAGCAGCTTCTATGGAGCCAAGGATCTTCGATCAAGATGAGTTGGTGGAAATGGGCTCGTCCTTTGACACTTGGAGCTGGAAGAACTTGCCTCAAGAGGTCCCAAGGCCACCAGGTCGTCGGATGCATGAGAGGCAGTTGAAGAAGCTCGGTGCTTTTCTGGAGAAGGTGGACCATTCGCCCTCAGCATTGCACCTAGTGGTGAAGCAGAGAAGGTCCAGGCTTGAAGCAGAAGCAAACCCAAAGGCTGACAACGAGGACTCGGAAGTGAAGATGATCCACCTCTGATGCTCCACCTGTGAGGAGTGAGCAGCTTGTGTATGTTTTAACTTGTTGCTCTGTTCTCTCGTGCTGGCTCTGAACGGCAGTTGAAGGACTTGCTGTTCCAGAGTAATGCACCATGAGGCACTCCAACACGAAAGTTGGAATCTGATATCCAACTACTTTCGCATCTCTTCGCGACATGGACCGTATGGGCGCATTATATAATTTTCCGCAGTGGCTCAAAATCCAAAACGCACTGCAACAAGACATATCTTTGTTTCCACAAAGGAAGGTCGTGGAGGCCCAATTTTTGCGGTGTTTTGAATGACTTTCACTTTTACGAAGACTGTCCAGAGAAATAGCTGGTTGTGGATGTGTTTCTTTCAGAATGTATTTTTTTGGTAGCATTGTAGTCGCATTATTTAATAATAGTCAAGATTCTTTAAGGATTCCAATGTGGGGGTTCGAAACAAGTTGATTATGAGTTTTGAATTTCATATAGTTTAAGATTGTTTAATACTTCTTGCTGCTGATCTTAGGCATCGCTCTCTGCCTGAACTTCAGACTGCACCGACACTAGAGCTGGGTTCCAGCGGTATCTCAAGTAGACTCCAAGAAGATCACTTCCAAAACACACCGGAAGCATCGGAAAACCAATGGCTTGACAGCTTTCTAAGTCTTGGATTGTCATTTCTCAAAGGTACAAATCAGCAGCCATCTCACATTGCATAGCAAAATGTTAGCATCTTTTGTCTAGCAGCCTCCTTAGTAAGTAACAGGCATGATTGATGCATTCTATGGGCTTATAGACTCCTCAAGCCCTGATTGGTTTGTCTTTTTCTTGGATTTTCTTTTCCTTTGTTTCTCCCTTGGAAACCAAAGGAAAACCATAGAATCCACCCAGCCCAAACCAAAGGAAACCAACGGAAACCGAAGGAAACCAAAGGAAATCAAAGGATATCAAAGGATACCAGAGGAAAAATGAGATAATGTACGAAGAACGGATTTTTGCTAGCTCCTTCGTGTTTCTTGTTGTTTCTTTTGAATTCCTCCCACAACTAAAGGCCATATTTTGGTGCAACCCATGCGTTGGAAAGCGTGACACTACTAGTTTTTCGCCAAAAACCTTGGTGGAAATGTGGAACACCTGTTACAGAAAACATTCTTGTACTGATAGGGAAAAAAGAAAACAGAAGAAAACACAAGAAAACCAGAGGTGTTCCAAGGAAAGGGCAGGGTGATCAGAGGAGAACATCGGATCATCTAAGGTAGCCCTGCTGTGAAGAATGCATGTTCCAGTGATGTTACTAAAGAGTTCCTATGATTTTGTGACAAACATTCTTTTTCTTCTATGCACAGCGGGTCACATGAACGTGCGAAGAGAAAATGCATGACGCCTCCAGGCTTGGAGATTGTGACAACGTGCACCGTTGCATCAATTTTGGATAGAGCACAACATACCAAGTTACCAAGAGGTGAAAAGGTGAAATGTTTACCTGTGTAATTTGATGTAATTTGTCATAGCTATCTACCGTCGTCCCTCACCTCATATATATAAAATCTGACATACACCTTATTAATTTCCTTAATCATTGTTTTAACAAATGCACTATCACTGATGGGGCACTTTGGTTAATCCCTGAGCATTGGTTGTTTGCACTTGATGCAATGCACGACAACCGCTGACTCTTTGCAGGGCTGGTACACAATCCTAATGTAAACGCTAGAGCCGCTAGAGCTATCTTTGTTAATTCATGGATAATGATAATTAACAAATATTCACAATTTCATAGAATCCTTCAACAATGCGCCAATTCACTACCTTTTCCTATTGGGTAGAAGATTAATTTCGCATGAGTGTTTGCTCTGACCTCCCTTTCACGTCCAGTCTTGGCCTGCTCCTTGCCCTATCCTTTGTACACAAGATTCGTAGTCGCCTTTTTTGGCTTGCAATGGCTTGCACTTGCCAAAGGTTCTTGTCAATGTGAAGAATCTGCTTGCTTAGCACAGTCGCGGAGTTTGTTTTTACCCATTGCTTTTCCGCACCCTTTCCATACAGGTTTGAATTCTTTAAGCGGCATGGAAACAAGAAATGATGATTTAGGGTATTCCTGGTGATAAACAGGTGCAATCCAACCAGGAGGATTGTGTACCTCGTCTATGTACGCTCTGCTTGCATTGCTATCCTGGTTTGCCAGAGAAACATGCCAAAGGCATCCAAAGGCGGTAGCACTTGCAAATGATTAGGTGATTTCCATTGACAACAGCATGCAGTGTCTACCAGGATTTCTTGTGTTGGGGTTTGGATTTAGGCTGGTAATTTCTACAAACATGCAGAGTTGTTATTGTGTGTGTGTGTCAATTATACTTTGTGATGCGCACTAACAATTTAGATTTACACTAATGATTACTAATAATTATAATATGAGATGAGTGAATTGCAGCATAAAGGTCCCTATGGAAGTGTCTCATGGGAAGTCCTGCATGTAAAATATTTCTGAAGTCAAAGGAAGCTGCACACTCTTTGTACATGTTTCACAAAAAATCAGAAGAAGTGCTTGGATCGTTCTTACAATTTCAAACATGCCTTGTTATACTGTAGACTTTTGGCGGAGATTTGCATGCACATTTCCCGCGTGTCTTTTGCAGCGTTCTATAACAGGTGCATCTTGGCTTGGACGATCCAACATGATCCAACCATCATCAGGAAAATTACTTTGGCAATCTCCTAGTAAGAAAGCACACAAGCAATAAACACATATAAACACAAACACAAACACACTGCAAAACTGGAGCCTCCGCACCCTTACACTCTCTTCGCTTTTGCCGCAGAGTATTTATGGTATGTGCTGCTGCTTTGAGAGCGCAGTCGACTTCTTGCTTTTAGATGTCCCAGTGCATTCCACTCTCCGGAGCAGAAACCAACACAACCATGAGTGGTAAACTGTACCGGAACTTCCCTGGAGTGCAGTTATAGTTCCATGGTGCTATGAGACTCGACATTTGTGTTGTCAGAATTGCTGTTGACAGCAGTATATAAAGCACCCTGGATTTTTGCCAACAAGGCTGTTTAGGTAGCCCAGAGTAGCTGAAAGCTGTCACGAGACACGAGAGCCCCTCGCTGGTACGGAAAATTGGATCAGCGGGAAGTTGGAGGCATGAGTATGGGTTGAGAATAGCTTTGCACACAGTTTTTGTCGTTGCCCAGACACTTGGAATTGGTTTGCTGAATAGCACACAAGATTTGCACAAGGCTAGGCTGCAGGAATGAAACGACATTGTTTCAATGGAGGTCGCCAACAGAATATTCCGAAGATTTCCGAAGTTTTTGTACAACATGTCCTCAGTGCAAAGTATGGCTTGAGACTAAGGCCCCAGCCACTGTGGACCTTGAACCCTAGCAATGTGGCACACGCCTCTACATTCTTAGACTCTGGTGGCTGATCATGGCTGCATCACACCGCACCGTCAGGCTGCAGACTGGCTAAGCAGACGGCAACGAATGAAACGCAGTGAAGTTAGCCACCGTTGGGGAGCTCGAACAGCATGCAGCTTCTGTGGACACCAGGTGCAGGCAGGTTCAGGTGTGACTCGGTGCGACTTGTGCCAATCCGTACAAGTCATACAAGTCTCCAGGAGATCGCAGGCTCAATTCATTTCAATTGGGTTCCGTAAAGGGGAAGCAAAATGAAGCAAACAAGGAAGGCAGTTGCTGACTTATCACTGCATCTTGGGACCTGATTTGGTTGCCAGGTTGCCCTTTTTAAATCTGTTTAATGGATTCCCTCAGTTGGTGCAGTGGATAAGAACCCCCAGGGCACCTTTGACACATGTCGTCTTTGTCAAGCATGAAATTTGGGGATTTTTTCCCCAGCGACCCGAGATGCCATGGATCCAAGGATCTGCGTGTTTCCTCGAGCCTTTGCTCGTGACCCTGGACCCAAAGGTCTTTGGCTCCACCATTGAGGCAGGAGGTGAAGCATCTGTTTGGTTTGTTGGAATGATATTATACCAATTTTCAATGTAAAGTAATATTAGTGCACATAATTATATGATATTATATGATATTATATGATATTATATGATATTATATGATATTATATGATATTATATGATATTATATATTATATGATATTATATGTTATATAATGTTGCTATTCCATGCTATTCTAGACTATTCCATTGATCATGTGAATCCTCAGCTGAGTATCAGTTGCTGTTTTATAATTCGAATATTATTGTGCGCCTCAAGATGCTTAATGATGCTTGTATTCTGGACCAAAGATGAAAATATGGGTCAAAGCGTCGTAACAGGTGGAAGTTGAAACCTTGTAGCTACAGTCATTTCCACGTATTACCAACATGTCTCTCAGTTCCACTGTGCTTGGCAGTTGTTCGCAGTAAGTATGTCTTCAGCAATGGTGTCATGATGAACATACAGGCTGATGCATTGCTTCGCTGGACTCTCTACGATTCTTGGAAGGTTGGGTGAACTGGTAGTGCCAATCTGGGCAGTGTGTATATACGTATATATAAATATAATAATAATAATAATAACAATAATAATAATAATAATAATATATATATATATATTATAATACATATGATATATACATATGAGCTACAGCCAAAATTTAGATTAATGGAGAGTAGTATTCGAGACATCTTTATTTTTTGGAAATTGAGCTGGGGCTTGGAAAACGATAATACACTCTTCGAAAAAACGATACCATTTGCTTATATACCAAAACCTGAAAAACGATAATATACTCTTCAAAAATTGATGACTTGGAGCTATAATATACTGTACCAAATATTGACCGTGGCCCATATGATATATCATATAAATATATAACTCTCTATATGATATTGAATATACGTAGTTTAATCATGACGAATCCTGCTAGCAACATCATCTCAATCAAGAGTACCTGCTTGCAGTCTACATGTGTTATTATGGAGTAAAATAGCTTCGCGAAAGGAATTAGTTTTAGACTGATCGGCCATGGCTACTGCTATGTCTGATTCGAGATGTCAGTTGCATAAGATTCTGTGTCATGGTTTGCATTGGTTTTGCCGGGGGTCAACATGAAATAGAGTCAGGATCGCTTGCCGAGACTTGCAGAGAAGCTGAGCAGGGCAGCCCGGATGATTGTCTTGGTCACATCCACAGGTGGCGATGGCCCTCAACCCAAAAGCACAGAGCAGCATCCGAACTAGACACGCCATGACACGCCCAGCTTGGCAGAGCTCCCATCAAATCACTATAGGCTGCGAGGCTCAACCGGGTGAGCCGAGGATGGAGTGAGGCAGAAGTCATGGATTATTTCAAAGGAGTGGGTGAAGGTGCGAGGCTTTCTATCGGGATGGGTATTTCGAAGCGCTAAGCAATGGATAGTAGAGACAGTAGTGGGATTGAAGTTCGCTATGAATTCACTATCCATCACTACCCGCTGCAAAAACCGAAGCTTTTGACACCGCCATGTCCGCCTGGATATCGCACTGCGAAGGCTCCACGGAAGCCTTGCAATGCCTGCTGGATCCCAGTAGGTGAGAAGCGGTGAGAAGCGGTGTTGCATGGTGTTGCTGTTGTCGCGGTGCTCGTGGTGACAGTCCTGGGGACGGATGTTTCGTTGCATCATGAGGCAATGAGCCAAATGAACCACAATTGGAAGTTCCTGTCTATGTAGAAGACCCGAATCGGATTGAATCGGTCAATCGTTACGGACAATGCCATGCGGCAGGTACAAGGATTACTACTTGGACACAGTTCAAGTTGGGCTAGCGCCAACTACAGGTGAGAGCATGTGAGAGCCTCCAGTTTCCCGAACAGGAATGAATATGCTGGAACTGATGGTGACGTATGCTGACTTGCTTGCTTTTTGGTTTTCTTTCTTCTTGAAACACATGAGACGTGAGTCACATGAGACATGAACCTTCTATAAACATCTACAAGCGTGGAAGATGTGGAAGGCTTACCACAGCAGCTACGAGATGCACCACTGGTGTCCTGGCACAGCTCCAAGTTTGGATCAGTGCTTCAGAGAGGTTGAACAACAAACCTACGAAGCCTGTAATTAGTAAGATTTAGTAAGATTAAGTAAGCATTGGATTCTGGAATCAGAGGCTATTTTGAGAGACTGAAGGACAGAGTAAATGACCTGTCCATATTCAGGTTAGTACCAGCTCGGAATTGCGAATTCTTCATTCTGGATTGTGACTTGGCATGACTTGAGCGCGCAGAAACTGCTTCACCAATCTGGCTCTCGCCAGAGCCTTCTGGCAATAGTGGACAATAATGGACTAGAATATAGTGATTGTTTGAGAACAAAGGCAATGAAGCGGGGTGGAGTGTGTTCACACTTGGAACCATATCATGCCTTACTATCTGATTATATCTAATTATATCTATTATCTATCTATGCTAATTACAGTAGTTGTTGCCAGCTACCCAGCGTCAGCCACCGGAGGTCTACGGTCCATTGAAAAGCAGGCCTTGTGACCGGGTTTGAATGAAACAACCTCGAGGAGAAAGCCGCACACATAACTACTGTATCTATTAAATATATATATATAATAATATATATAATATATCTACTAGAGTCTACGAGTAATTTATATTCATAGATTAAAGTATCAGTAATTCCATGTAATTTCCAAGAGTATCCAAGAGTCAGGTTCGTCTGGACCAGGTTGGACTGAGCCCTGGCTGCTTCGAGGTGGTGGTTGTAGAGGACCCAAAGCTGCTATGGAATTCCATGGAATATTCACGGATCACAAGATATCACAAGTGAAATATGTAAGGACCTGTAAGGATCATAAGTTGAGTGGTGTGTTCATTCACAACATTTTACAACCCTGGCTTTCGATCTTTGCCAATCAGAAAGACGCAAGCTTCTCGCTCGCTTGGGATCTTTTGTGATTTGACCGTCGTAACATGAAGGCCTCCTAAGACGCTATCTGGGCAGCCTGGTCCAGCCTGGTCCAGCCTTGGACTTTTTTTTTGTTTGAAATTTCTTTCGGTGAAGTCGGCCAAGCCTCCAGGATGCATCAGAGGATCGTACAGATGCTGTGCTGCATCGCTTTGCTAAGACACGACCGTATGTCAGGGAAGCCCAGACCGACCTGTCGCAACCGTTGCAACCCAGGAAGTTGAGGTCTGACCGAACTGCTCTGGGCGTTGATGGTCTGCAAGTTTGAAAGTTTGATGCTTGCACACTGATTTCACATGATTTTGATAGATACACAAGATATCACAAGATGATATCAATTGTAATTATACATGATATATGATAATTTAATATTTACTGTACACATATAACATATTATATACATAACCTCTGTATATAATATAACACAATATGTATTTGGTATCAAAGAAGGCACAACGCCCTTGACCCCACGAGGTTCGCATCATTGAGAGCGACGGTGTGCAGGGGGCTTATTATAGGACATCCGGGTCAGCTCGGTCGCTGTTGGTGCCAGATTCGCTGAGGCAGCAGGGTGTTGGAGGCTCTCTCCAAGTGGGTTGGAGCCATTGTCGTGGCTCCTATATTGCAAGACTGGATGCAGATGATGAGGTGCGAGCCGCAGGTGTCAATGGTGATGGTGGATAAATACTATACTGCAGCAAGGTGAGCTGCAGGTCATCACATATCAATAAGCTATTATGCATATATGCATACAAAATTACATAATCATATTTATTTGCAGCTGGCACTCAGAGGCTCTCACCGCAGGCAATGCATTGTAAATTCAAGGTCAGGAAAAGCCGCAAAATCTGGTTCTCATTATATGTATATTTAATTATATATACATAAATACGACACATTAATGTCACACACTTTGTTGTTGAATGTTGTTGATGACGGCTTCGACTATTTGAGGATTCTTTGCTCCTCCCCATAGGCCGAGCCAGAGCGTTTGCTGAAACAG
Source organism: Cladocopium goreaui (assembly GCA_947184155.2). NCBI lineage: Eukaryota > Dinophyceae > Suessiales > Symbiodiniaceae > Cladocopium > Cladocopium goreaui. The sequence continues at coordinate 394,243 of CAMXCT020004423.1, forward strand.
CTCCGCTTCTTTGAGCAGCATCCCGAGGTCCGCAGCCCGCCACTTTTCCGTGACTTACAGTCACTTTGTTTACTGCAGAGGGTCTAGTTGAATGTTTTTTGTAAAGTACAGTAAAGTCTGCTTCACAAGCTTCAAGTTGAATGTATTTTTCATGCTTCAGCAGTATGCAGTAACTTTGTTGCTGTCGCAGGTGTCCATTGTGGGCGGCCGCACTTCATTCTTTTTCTCGGAGCAGAGAAAGTTTTCCGTGGAGAAAATCTCTCAGAAGGAGGAGTGCAAAGCTGACCATCCGGTGAACCTGCCATTGGGAAAATACTTCGACGTTTTTTTTTGAATCAAACAAGCCTACATCAGCCTATACATGGCATAATTCATATTTATAGGATTTTATAGGGACGTTTCCATTTCAAGGCGAGGGTGATCGGTTGCTGAAGCACAGCTGATTTTCCAGGATGGCCGCGTCGTGGCAGCTGTTTGGAGGGAGTGCTTTCAGCAGCGGTTGGTCACGATGCATCGGCTAAGGGAAAGCCATAAAGACATAGATTTACACAAGGGATCACAAGGGCTCTCACGAATAATTCAGCACAAACTTTCCTATATGCCCAGTATATCCCAGCTATGGATATACTGATCCTGGCACATATGATATTTGTCAGTTGTCGCGTCTCTGGATTTGTATTTCTTTTGGCAGAGGTGCTTGGCCTAATCAATCCCATTGTATCCGGTTGTAACATGTGAATGAGATGTTCAAAAGACAAATCCGCAGATCCCTCTCTAAAATCTTGGCTTTTTGTTCGCCATTCCAGATCATCTGCGTCCGTTTTTTCAGAGAGAAGCCAGCATACCCTCTGGTAAATTAACATAGCTATTGAAAATGACCATTTATAGTGGATTTTCCCATTAAAAATGGTGATTTTCCATGGTTATGTTAAATTACCAGAGGGTAAGTGTGAGATGGACTGGTTTTATTTGCGGAGGTTCCACGGTCAACAGACATCTCGAGCCCGTGAACAGATCTGCTTGGCACGGTAGCCAAGTTTCCAGCTACCGATCAGAACGTAACAGCTTGGGTTGCTCCAAAGAATGATGACTTCCCATACTGATATAGTTGATTATAGTTGATTATAGTTGATTATAGTTGATTATAGTTGATTATAGTTGATTATAGTTGATTATAGTTGATTATAGTCTGTGGGTTTGGGTTCACAACTTGAAGCATGATATGTGGAAACATGTGGAAACTCTCACCATCTCTCACCTCAAACTCTCACCTATGCAGAGGCGGCATAACTTGGTTCTGATCCAGATCCGTATAGATCCGTGATGCCTTGACCTACGTTTCGCTGATTTGCCACATGAGGAATCATGAGGATGTGTTTCACATTCATCCAGATTCACTCATGCATAGTTAATACTAGTTAATCATAATCATTAATCATAAATATAATTTAATTTAATAATATATATATATATAATTATATATGTATATATTGTATGAATATTGTATGTGTACATATATATATATATATATCAGTCCTCAAGGTCTGGCTCATAGACTCATGATACGTTGCTATCAAAGCTACAGTCAGTTTTCTGCGAAATCAGAAGATTCCTAGCTGAACAGCTGTGTAACTTCAAGGATGTAGTGCAGGAGGTCCTGGGAAACCAAACAAGGTCCAACGCGGAGAAGATGTGGTGGTTGCAGATGGGCCAGCAGAGTGCCCCACTGCTGACAGGGTGGAACAAATCACATTGACCTGCATCCTATTGTGGAGATACTTAAGTATCTTGAAGTATTTTAGAACTGTATCTTGCTGAGTGATATGATGGGGTTGAGAAGGTAGAAAAGCCACAATCAATTTGCTTGGGTTTGCGGGAGGAAACCAGGACCAGTCTGGGCATACTTCAGAGATCTTCACAGAGTAGCCTCCTTTGTATTCCTGGGTGATTTATATATATATATATTATCATTTTTTATCATGATTCTCAGTATAGAGAGCACTTCTGAAATCTGCTGAACGATTGCGCATTGCGAAGCGAACTGCTCGTGATCAGGTATTCGAACTGCCGATTACTTCTCGTTGGGGAGGCCGTGTGCAGTGGCCCAGCTCGAGGGAATTTGCACAGCTGGCGCGGCTGGAGAGTCCGCCTGCCTTGACAGAAAATGTTGTATAATTAGTCAAGATGCAGGATGTAATTAATATAATGTAATATTATGTAATCCTACTGCAATGCTTTATACAGGATGAATGTCAAAGCTAGCCTCTGTTTTTTCTCCGCATGACTTGGAAACATATTCCAGAACTTCAATGTTCTGCACTCTTGTGACCTATATCTATGATTCGGATGCCCGTGTGACAGGAGTCGATCGCAGTGAATCCTGACAGGTGGCAACAGGCAACGAAGCATCCTTGTGAATCTCTTCCGGGGTATAGATCAGCTTATTTGTTGTGGCTATTCCCAGGTGGCAGGGCTGGCAGGAGTCATAATTTTCTTCAAGGGCTCATTGGCAAGCACTTTTCAGACAAAATGAATGCTCTGAGAATGCAATACTGGTGGACTATGGTGGACTGCTACGTGCGATCAAAACCCTTGTAGATGTGGTTTGATTTACTCTCTTGTCCTATTGTCCAACTAAGAATCAACTAAGACTCGCTTGCAGAATTATTCGTTGTGACTTGACCAGGCCCTGCTACCTTTTGCAGAGGCGCACTCCGATATGGGCGCTTCGTTTCTTCAAATAATACCTGTGCAGCGATCTTGACGTGTCTGTTTTGACAAATCTTGCAGAATCTGTGCAAGTTCTCAAGTGCCACTGTGTAAATCTCCAGTCAGGCACTTTTTTTTTCACATTTCCAAGATTCGGGGATCGGAACTGGTGCCACTCATTAGTTGTACATTCAAATACCCAGGGGGGCTTTCGCCAGTCAGTGGGAAGCCTGCCACGTAGGTCTTGCTACTGCGGAGTGACCCATGTGAACCGGCCAGTGGTAGTCGATGGTGCCTGACCCCAGTGATTGTCTGCAGTCATCATGAATGGATATGAATAGTGCAGATGGCAGAAGAAGCAAATTATATAGTGGGATTCCATCACTGGTACCATTTTGAAATGAGAAAATTGGAGCCCTTGATCTGCATTGACATGTCAAACTTGGACAAGACCTCGAAGCCAGGCAACACCCCAGCCTTCTTCGGGTGGCATCCATCTTTGAAGACGTCCTGATCGGCACCACTGCCTGCTTCAGACGATCCCACTTTCAGGATGCCATGCATGACGCCAGGGGGGGCATCGCCGGGGTCAATCCCAGCGCAGTGACAGCTGCAGCGAGAAACGATCCCTGCGCTTCGCAGGAGTGTCCATTTTCAAGAGAAGAGGCAGAAAACCATTGGCTCATGGTGAATCTGGAGACTCGAACTCAGCCAGTGCTCAGCTGATTCAGCTCATGCCATGTGGAGCCCCATGTGGGAAGTCTACAAAAAAAATATACACAATTGATGCTTTTCTCCACGAAGGTTCCATGCCTTGTTTTGCCACTCCAAGGCCTAATCAACATGCTGCAAACCTCACCGACGTCTTGGTGAGAACCAGGTCAGGGCTGCTGACTGGAAGCAGCGGCATCAGCAGCATCACAGACATGTTGGGGTCGTCACTGTCTCAAGCTTCAATCCGGTGTGCACCGATTATGAAGAACATCTATGTTTGCTTTCCTTGTATCCGGACTATAGTCAGCTTTTGGTCAGAATTTTGTGCTTGGGAGCAAAGCCAGCAAGGCCGGCACAAAGAACGTGCTGCCTATCCATAAAACGTTGGGTGCACTTGAAAGACCAGAACTCCTTGCTGGCAGGTCATAGAATCATTTAACATTTCCAATTCTTGCTTCATGGTGATTCACTACATCAACTCTTGATTGAAGAAAACTTGTTTGGCAGACCGAAGTACACTAGAGTCACTAGACTGTGCTTACACTTTCTTGTTTCACTATCTTTGATCATTAATTCTACATTGTGTTGACCATCAAAAAACATATTGAAGGGGACAAATGAGTCAGCTTTGGGGCACTTGCACTACAAACCTGAGTTTGACCAGCTCAGCCGCGAACTCATCGCATTTGTTGCAGCATGATGGAGATTCATGCCATGCCCGGCATGCCACTGTCTTCCATGGCCATGCTTGCGCCCCTGCCAGCCCAGTTGGGAGGTGGTGCAGAGGCAAGGGATGCCAAATGAGCTCGAATGATAGAACTGCCATTGAACATCATCGACAAAATGGCAAGAGGGATTTATTTGATGAAAGTACAAGACTTGCACGAATCATAATGACGTACAATATGATATGGCTGCTATTTGATATAGATATGCACTCGGAGTTTATTTTACTTCTTGCGCATTGGCTTGAAGTACAGCCACACAACTGTAAAACTGAACATCTGCCAAAAAATGTGCTGCGTCACAGTAAATCCACTGCAGTCCTGGAATAGTTGGCTGGTATTGCTTGTTGAAACATATCGAAATCACTGAATTTCAGTCATTGGTCATCCAATGTCATCCATGATCTTGGGTCCCTGCTCCATAATTGCTCAAACAATTGGACCAGAAAACTCAATGTCAGGTCATGCGCTACACTGGTCGCAGTGACCACAGCCACGGATCTGTCACTGGCAGATGTATGACCATGATGGCCTTGCCATTGGGGTGCCTTTGGCGGTGCGGATGTTGCCATTGTTGGAAGATGTTGGGTTTTGCTTTGCAGCAAGACCAGGATATACTGATATACACTCATCACTGATCATCACTGATCATCGCTCATCTTTGTGTGATCGGGATCATGGCGGGGGAAAAGAATTATCTTTGATGTCTTGGGATGACTAAGTTACAGCAGGATTTGTTCGAAAAAAGACCTCCAACATCAAGCTTTCAGAGAATTCCCAAGGACATGATGAGACATTCCCCCCAAACCTGACACGGTCAATTTGGCCTCAAGAATAGAACAACCACTTGACATCTAGGTCTTGACAAACTCATATTTTGCTTAGCCATTCTGCGCGAGTTACACATGTCTTTTCTGATGGTCAAAGAGCATGATCAAATATGATCAACGCTTCTCCGAAGAATCTTGACTACTGAAAGATCTTGAAAGGTGGTGATGCTCAGGATTTTTGGCTCAATGGAGACTTTGAAAAATGTCTCCTTTCAAACCGATACTGTACCTACTTCTAACTGCCATCAGTGGCAGAACGGATGCGAAAAGTGCATCTCATTGGGATGAAACAGCTGCACTTCAGCTTGCCCTCACAGGCACGGAGCCGCCGATCCATCGTCGGTCCAAGGTCTTCTACTACCCCTTGCCTAAGTATTTGGAGGTCCTGAACAACGGATCCCTGTTTCGCAGAGTTGCGGAAATCTGCTGAGAAGTATGCATTGAATGTGGTGCCTGGACAGGGTGGCATTTTGGACTTCCAGATCGTGGAAAGCACAGAGCCAGTGATACTTCACCGGGTTTGGGGCGGACCAGCGAAACGCTGCGGATATTGGTGGACTTTACCGCATGCCTTGGCAATAGCACCTGACAACCGGTTAACACTCGCTGGCTTCATGGAGGCAATGGGCGTATGCCCTGAATGGAACAACGGCACATTTCTGGAGATTTGCAGCAACCTGATGTAAAGTTCCGGCGTGCCCAAAAGATGGGGGATACACCATATCATATCCCCTGAAATATATATAAATATATTAAGGGGCTACGCCCCCTGCCGCCGACCCCAGGCAGGGTAGCGTGAATATACTCAAGACGGCACACAAGTATGCAACGCATGCACAGCCTTTGCCTTCGTTTGCCGTCTTGCTCATCGCACGAATCAACGCCTGGCCCGCTTGCGCCAACGCGAAACCCGCCACCGTCACGCAGCAATCCTAGAGGACGTTCGCAAGGAAATTCAGGAAATACACGAAGCAAGACAAACTTCCACGCGAGCAGAAGCTCCCAAAACGGACACTGCCCACTCATCGAACCAGCAGCTTGCTGTCGGGCCTGACACGGTTACGCCACAACTGTACACATACATCTGCCCACACTGCGCCAAATCTGTACAAAGCAAAGTGGCAACAGGACAAATCGATCACCGCCGAGGTGATGGTTGCGGCCACAAATTTCGCGTTGCAAATGGCTTGCTTGCAGGTCGCACGCATACGCACACGTGTCCGACATGCAGCGCGGTGGTGCATTCAACAAAAGCTTCCGGCCGAATTCAAGTAACTCATCGCACTCCCAACGGAAAGCAGTGTTCCACCAACCACTGGCACGTGCATAGTTGATGGAACCCTCCGGGCAACGGCTCCCACTGCCTAACGTTGCTTTCTGAACCTGCAAGAAAACTAGCTCTCTTCCAGCTGTCAACGCTCACAAACGGCGCCCTCGCCACAGCAAAACAGCAGGGCCCTGAAGGACGGACCGAGCCTCCGGGCAACGGCCCCCAGTGCCTAACGTTGCTTTCTGAACCTACAAGAAAACTATAGCTATAGCTCTCTTCCAGCCGTCAAGGCTCACAAACGACGCCCTCGCCACAGCAAAACAGCAGGGCCCTGAAGGACGGACCGAGCCTCCGGGCAACGGCTCCCACTGCCTAACGTTGCTTTCTGAACCTGCAAGAAAACTAGCTTTCTTCCAGCTGTCAAGGCTCACAAACGGCGCCCTCGCCACAGCAAAACAGCAGGGCCCTGAAGGACGGACCGAGCCTCCGGGCAACGGCTCCCAAACTAGCTCTCTTCCAGCCGTCAAGGCTCACAAACGGCGCCTCCGCCACGCCCCAACAGCAGGGCCCTGAAGGACGGACCGAGCCTCCGGGCAACGGCTCCCACTGCCTAACGTTGCTTTCTGAACCTACAAGAAAACTAGCTCTCTTCCAGCCGTCAAGGCTCACAAACGGCGCCCTCGCCACAGCAAAACAGCAGGGCCCTGAAGGACGGACCGAGCCTCCGGGCAACGGCTCCCACTGCCTAACGTTGCTTTCTGAACCTACAAGAAAACTAGCTCTCTTCCAGCCGTCAAGGCTCACAAACGGCGCCCTCGCCACAGCAAAACAGCAGGGCCCTGAAGGACGGACCGAGCCTCCGGGCAACGGCTCCCACTGCCTAACGTTGCTTTCTGAACCTACAAGAAAACTAGCTCTCTTCCAGCCGTCAAGGCTCACAAACGGCGCCCTCGCCACAGCAAAACAGCAGGGCCCTGAAGGACGGACCGAGCCTCCGGGCAACGGCTCCCAAACTAGCTCTCTTCCAGCCGTCAAGGTTCACAAACGGCGCCCTCGCCACAGCAAAACAGCAGGGCCCTGAAGGACGGACCGAGCCTCCGGGCAACGGCTCCCACTGCCTAACGTTGCTTTCTGAACCTACAAGAAAACTAGCTCTCTTCCAGCCGTCAAGGCTCACAAACGGCGCCCTCGCCACAGCAAAACAGCAGGGCCCTGAAGGACGGACCGAGCCTCCGGGCAACGGCTCCCAGAAAACTAGCTCTCTTCCAGCCGTCAAGGCTCACAAACGGCGCCTCCGCCACGCCCAAACAGCAGGGCCCTGAAGGACGGACCGAGCCTCCGGGCAACGGCTCCCACTGCCTAACGTTGCTTTCTGAACCTACAAGAAAACTAGCTCTCTTCCAGCCGTCAAGGCTCACAAACGGCGCCCTCGCCACAGCAAAACAGCAGGGCCCTGAAGGACGGACCGAGCCTCCGGGCAACGGCTCCCAAACTAGCTCTCTTCCAGCCGTCAAGGCTCACAAACGGCGCCCTCGCCACAGCAAAACAGCAGGGCCCTGAAGGACGGACCGAGCCTCCGGGCAACGGCTCCCACTGCCTAACGTTGCTTTCTGAACCTACAAGAAAACAAGCTCTCTTCCAGCCGTCAAACCTTCAAAAACGCGCCCTTTCCGGCCGTCACAAACATTCAAAAACGGCGCCTTCGCCAGTCTCAAAAAGGACGGTCCTGAAGGACGGGCCGGGCTTGCGGGCGACAGCCCCTAGTCAGTCCTCCTCTAACGCGCTCCCCCTGCTGGCGGCAGGGGTCGGCGGATATATATATATATATATTATATATAATTATATATATATTATTTATAATATCCTGTTATGTCTTATGAACCTAACGATACCTGACGTTTTTTTATTGGGATGAAATTGATGAGGTTTTGGATGGTTTTGGACCCAGATTTTGTACAATTTGCCTTCTCTGTGGCTCGACTCTGGTTACCCAAAAGGTCCTCGAAATGGAAAACAAACTTGGATAATTTATGATAATTTATGATAACTTGGTAGTTTTGTATGTTTTGTTTCCGCGTCTTCACTCTGGATGTAGAGTCTGGCTGCTTTCAAAGTGAACTAAGTGGACCCATCTCGCAAGAGCGACTGAGGCGTCCCACACTGGAAATTTGTGGTGGGCCAGGGCAACTCTGCAACTTGCCAATGGGGAAACACGCTCTTTCCACCTGCAGCCTTGCTTCAAGTGAATGGTGATGTGTGTAGTCAGTCCAGCAGCTGTAGCACCTGCAATTTGCATACAGAATTTGAGAAATGCTGGGCACGAATCAAAAATCCCTTGAATTCGGACTCGGAGTGATGGAGTCTGAGAAAGTGTGGGAAAAAATGTGAACCGGATCCGCTCATTGGAACAGACTTTCCGCGCACAGAAATGAGTCAACTTGCGGATTGAGCGCGGTACTTAGTACTGATTTACAGCACAACTCACAAGTGCCAGACCTCCATGGATACCGTTCTGAGCCAACAAGGTATTATATCATTTATATCGTATGATTGACTCAAGTCAACATGTCGTGATAGAGATGATAGAGTAGGAAATGGTCAAACTGAATGCACAGGTGAGGTGCAAACTGAAATTCGCAGAGTAGTTGTACCACTGAACGGGCTGGCCCGCCTTAAAGCAAGATACTAGAACAAACAGGGAAATAGTGAGGAGACGATGATGGAATTTGCGTTTCACAACAAGCCACTATTGCTAGCTTGTCCAACCTCGGTGCCTGCTGTTGACCGCAGAGTCCTTTCAAGACCCTATGGATAAAACAATGCGTGCAGAGTGCAAGATTCAATCAGCTCATCAGTATAGCTTAGTGCAGGTTGGGGGTACAGTTTGATAGAATCCACTGTCAGTAGATGTCAAGAGCAAGGATAGGTGGTAAGTTTTTCTGGACATATTGTACTTTGCCCAAATCTGGGTATGGAGCCCAAGAGCCCTGAGACGAAAAGAGCAGGGAATCAGGACATTTAAATGTAGAAAGAAAAACATACATGATTCCAAGATGTGCCGTCTTTTCCCCAGATTAGAGCATAGCCATGCAGTGGCTGGAATGTCGAACGGATTTGGCGACCTCACAAAGACCTTGCCATAACTGATCTTTCTTGAGGGAACCACTTTTCCAGGTTGGCCCATGAAAGATGTTGTGGTCACATTGATAAAGGGTCAAGAAGGCCACCTGGTTGGGAAGGATTACTGGGTAAATGGTTGCCATGAAATGGAAGACTATTGGAATATAATCCCAGCTTAAAACGAAGCTTTTGGCAGGGCATGATCGGGCATGTTTTTACCTTGAGGAGCAGGATGGTAACCATGGGAGCGGTATGTCTGCAGGATCACGGCTCATACCAGCTGCGCCAAAACTGGATCCCCTCAAATGATTTTTGACTTTCCAATGCAACTTTTTCGACTACCATTTGCATTGTGGAAATCAATGTTTTTCTTCGGGTTTGGTGCCTACTCACCTACTCCACATCTTTCCAAAGCTGAGGGATACCGGGATACCCCAACCGTTGGCTCCGACTGTTGGGCCCAACTGTTGGCCCCAACCAGGACGGTTTCCCCCATTCAACCCTCGGATCAAACTGATCAACAGAATTTTGACTTGCGGCTTCCAATGGTTGACCGTTGTGTAGCGCACGTCCCATCTTCGGAGCTGCAAGATGTGGGCCACGAAATGACTGGCCAACTGAGTGGCAGCGATGACTTGGAGGTGCAAATTCAGATGCGGCCTTGGGACAGCGACGAGAGCCAAAAGAGTGCAGAAAATGAAGCTGCAGAAGATGAAGTCATTCGGACAGAAACCGACCACCAGATCCGCCAGTTGATGCCCAAGGTGGTCAAGAGCATTGCGCAGATGGATGTAACTCACCCTGAAGTCTTGAGAACCGCACGGGCACATCAGGCTTTCCAGCACTTTGCAGCAGCACTGCGTGTTGGATCTGATGGAGACTTTTACTACAAGAGTCGCAAGAGTCATAAGATCTCAACCTTTTGGAGCCACTCTTGGCATGGAGGACATTGGAACAAAATCCTCACACTGATCCTTGGGCCTGCCAAAGGTGATTCTGTATTTTTCTAGTGTGACATCCACCATTTAGGAATCCACAGAGTACATTTTGACCTTTCGGGCAAGCAGATCAAAGGATCTCCTTCTACAATGGCACTGCTGCTGTGTCATTGGGCTTGCTCACAGGTGGGCACGGCTCAAAATTGAGGTACCATGAGGTACCCATGTACCCACAATCAGGTCATTTTTGATATGTAGTATAATAAAGTCTATTCGTATGAGATATTGTAATATATATATATTGTATACATATATATAAATATATATTGTGTATTACATATATATATATATATGTTGATATATGTTGTATATATATAACCATGTATATTAGAATAATATATATATAATATTATATATAATATAATATATCATATAATATGTATATATATATTATATGTATATTATATATCACATATTATATATATTGCATATATACTAGTATATGATATTTGATATGTGCTATTTATATACATACTATATTACATTATATTATATTATTTTTATTATATTATATCATACTATATATTATTATATTATATTATGTTATGTTATATTATATTATATCATATCATATATTATATTATATTATGTTATATTATATTATATTATATGATATTATATTATATTATATGATATTATATGATATGATATGATATTATATTATATTATATGATATGATTTGTGAAGACATGCATCTTACTTGGGTGAATTATTTTTAAGCCACAGCCAGGTGTCCTCATGATGGTGCTTTTCTGTTTCGGACAGCTTCCGGGCTTTTCCTGTTGCTGGCATGACATCAGATGGTCCACCTGGTCACTTTGTTCGGGGCTTCTGGTCACCAGTTTGGTGGCCATGTTTTGGCGACCGCAGACACAAGTCTTCTTCGACCGAATTTGCGTCAGCCAGGTAGAGAATGACTTGAAAACTCAGGCTGCCTGGTGGTTTCAAGATTTTTCCCGAGAGCGTCTGAGCGCAGGGTTCTTCCAATAGTGGGGGTCTGTATCTCATCTTCTCATCTTCACATCTTCTCATCTTCACATCTTCTCATCTTCACATCTTCTCACTTTACATCTTCTCATCTTCACATCTTCTCATCTTCACATCTTCTCATCTTCACATCTTCACATCTTCTCATCTTCACATCTTCTCATCTTCACATCTTCTCATCTTCACATCTGCTCATCTTCACATCTTCTCATCCTCTCATCTTCACATCTTCACATCCTCACATCTTCACATCTTCTCCTCTTGCCCTCTTGCCCTCTTGCCCTCTTGCCCTCTTGCCCTCTTACCCTCTTGCCCTCTCCTTCTTTTCTATTTCTCTTCTGAAGGCGGGGGCAGGGGCAGTGCCAACGAGACGGCACGAAACGCAACCCTTTCGCACGAAACGAGGTTCGATCGCCAAAAACAGGGGTAAAATTGCAATTTGCAAGGTGTCCCGCGCACCCTTTCGCACGAAATGAGGTTCGATCGTCAAAAACTGGGGTAAAATTGCGATTTCAAGTTGTCCCGCGCAACCCTTTCGCACGAAATGAGGTTCGATCGTCAAAAACTGGGGTAAAATTACGATTTCAAGTTGTCCCGCGCAACCTTTTCGCACGAAATGAGGTTCGATCGTCAAAAACTGATGTGAAATTGTAATTTCTCTTGTCTAATCGCGACCATTTCGCATGAGATGAGGTTCAATCGCCCAAAACTATAGCAAATTGCGATGTCCTGTGTGTAAAAGCGTCT
>CAMXCT020004423.1:411342-436554 GCA_947184155.2 Cladocopium goreaui
ACCAGCTGCTGGCTCAGCGTCCAGCGCCATGGGCAAAGAAGCGAAGTTACCCAAGGACTAGCCTTGGGCTCATAACCTGCGAATCCCACAGGCACCCCAAGCAGCGAAATGGGTAAGGGCACCTGCTTTTCTTGAGCCATGATTGAATGCACCGGTATAAATTGGTGCGTGTCATCCTTGTGCAAGGGGCAAGTGCCCGACATGCAAAAACTAGTTACACTTCTTGATTTTGAAGAGGTGGCAGGGTACATCCAACTACGGTCTCCCACGCTACCACAGATACATTTTCTAACTTTTAGTTATATATAGCTACCAGTTTTTTCATAGTTTTTTAATGGCGACTTTATCATGTTGTGTAATCCTCTCCCCTAAAAATAAACCCGCCCCCTTTTTCATAAACACCTGGAGTAGTTTTGTTTTCTGGGGAGGATTTCACAGTTCTGACCTACTAAGAAGGCAAGTAAATATAAAATCGAAACGCTACTTTACACAATTAAATGTGTGATTTCAAAATTGATCAAATTCCTGATTGATTAAAACCCATGTATAAAATATTGCCAAACAGTGGATTTCGAAGCTTTCCCCTAATAATACAATCAGCACCTTAATTCAAAAAACACCTACTGACCTACTGTAATTCTTTCCATGTCAAGAGGCAGACCCACACAGGGAATCACATTATTGGGTATTCTGGCCTCCTATTGCTCTTGCATTGCCACCATTGAACACCGCAATTAAATAACCCCAAAAACACAAAAGTTGGGGATGAAGATGTAGTTTAAATTATTTGGAGTACGTTCAGGTGTTGGTAAAAGGGGGAAGAGATGAATGTCATATAGGTCAGTCTCTGGGTCATCCCCTAATCATGTGGGAAGATGCTCCCAATTGCTTGTTCTTTGGGGCTAAATGGCGTGCATGAATGCAGGCCATTTTTAGCTTGGCGGGGCTGCTGAAAAGTTCCGACCAAATGCTAATCCTCTGGGACCCAACATGGACACAGCGACTCTTTGACTTGCTTGAGGTGAGTTGTTGAATTTCTGCGGAAATTCCACCATTTGGGGAATCTACCTTGGCCCTCACTTGATACATAAAAAGGAGCCGAAGTACCGAATGTGATGGGTAAGAAACGGTAAGAACACATACTTTTCTTACTGTATAGTTTTTACTTATTTAGTATTACAGAAACCTGAAACAAGACAATTTTGGCTCATTTTAGATCGGGTGAGGTCGGATAGGTTTCGCATAGGAAGCACCTTCAGCAAAACCAAGGATTGTGGTGTTTGTTCGAACTGGCCGCCTTTTTGCAAAGCCGTAAGACACGGAAACAAGCCTTGATTGTCAGGCCCCATGGTGTTTGATGCTGGGAGTTTGAAATCTGTTACCCTGTGGTAAACACTCATTGAGAATGCGGAGGTTCCTTTGCCAGATTAGACTAGATTGCCAAAAGGCAAGTATATAAGTGTTTTAAATGTGCCATTTATAAAGGTTCCATTTATCCATCCTGTGTTTCTGATGATTCCAAATCATATAGCAATTCCAGCTTTTAAGGGGTTGGCTGGACCACCTGAACATAGGCCAGTCTTTCTTGGGCCAATTTCCATCGGCGTCTTCTCGACAATCGTTCTTGCAATGCCTGCCACTACGGTACCGATTGAAAGCCTAAAACTCTCGTTCGTTCCGATGGGTGCTGTTTTGTTACTGGGCATGGTGGCTATCTACCCTGCTGTGAGTATCGTGCGAAACTATTTTAGAGACTTGGACGTGATGAAGCAGCAGTTGTTGTCGATCTCATTTGACACAACAAGGAGTGCCTGCTGTGACCAAGACCATGTGGACCCCATGGGTCAAACCTTGCTGTGCGACCGGAGAATTGTGAAAGAATGTGTGGACATTTGGTTTGGTAGCCAGCAAGCTTTTGAGGACACTGTGCGCTCAGAGGTTTTGAACATTTTGGAGCATGAACTCTCCGAAAGAGTTTTCAGTACGGCATGGGCTCTTGGAGTCACTTCTCCAGTCATGCTGCTTGTTGGTGGTTAACTTAAATGTTTACGTGAAGCAAATCCCATTTGCGCATAACAATGACTAACAGACTTGGAGGTGGAGGATGCAAGACCATGTTTGGCTAGGGGGAGAATTTCTAGGCTAGGCATTCATGTCCGCGAGTGCCTTGCCTTCTTCCACGGAGTTCCAGGGCATCACAACAGTGGACGACGTCCTGCAGGTGCTCCAAGCAGACTTTGCGGAGTTCAAGAAGAAGAGGATCTTCACCTTCGTCCATTTCTTCTTGGGCAAGGAGGACGTGCTATCTTCACCTTCGTCCATTTCTTCTTGGGCAAGGAGGACGTGCTGGGGGCAGCCATCAGTAGGTTGGCATCTATAAATGGCATGGCAGTCAAGTGCTACTCGCTTGACTTGGAGAGCGACCTCCTGCAGGAGCAGCCATACGGAGACATCCTGTACAGCTGCAGGAACGGAGAAGTGGACGCCGGGCATGCATGGCTCCTTTTCAATGGTTCGATATCGCCCTGGAGGAACACCACCGGTGAGGAACTTGGAATGGATCTATGGGTTGCCATCCAACTCCCCTCAACAACAAGTCAACAAGCTGTGCTGAAGCAGATAGGGGATCCTTGTTGGCCATCAGACAAAAGCGGCCACATTGGAGAACCCGCCGGGTAGTGAGTCACAGACGGAAGGGTCGATGTGGGCACTCCCGGAGACCGCCGACTTCATGGAGAAGTTCGAATGCTGTAAGGCGTGGTTCAACACATGCCTTGAGGGACTTTCAGTAGCAGGCGCTGCTGGGAAAGAGAAGGACCTCTGATGTTGCGAGGTACCCCAACGACCTGGCCATGGAATACGCCAGGCTGGTCATCCAGGTGTTCAGGACCACACTCAACTTGGAATGATGGAGGCACCTGGAAAAGGCGCGCAGGATGCAACTCACGGACTTGCAGAAGAGCTGGATCAAGTCCAAGGAGAAGCACACGGGCCCCGTCGTCGCCGATGATGTCATGAGGCGCATCAGAAACAACAAAAGGTCCTTTGGGAGGAGGACATCATGAAGGACCATCTCCCCCAACAGAACGTCGAAAACAAGAAGGCGAGGAAGGAGTTTCAAAACCAGTACTTTGCTGGGCAGGCATTTCAGTAAAGAGACTGGCCATCTTGAGGGAGGCAGGGCAAGATATCCTGCGTTTGTGGAACACATTCATCAGGGATCACCCTGCTGCACTGGAAGCAGCAAGAAACTACGGCACCGACAGATGCAGGCTGGACGAAGTGGTGGCCAAGGATTGGATCTTGCAATTGGGCAGGCTCCTCAAGTTGTCAAGCTGAAGGGCAAGTTTGGGTTCGTGTCCCCCTTGAATGCCCCCATGTGGAGGGCGTGCAAGAGGTTTGCCAATGACCCTGCAGGAACACCTCCATGTCTGGGCGATCACAGGAGCACCTCTGGGCATGAACTCGGAGATCCCCGGTTCAGGAGGGATTTTTCACCCAGTAGAAGAAGAAAGCGAGCAAGCACAGCTGGCCCCAGAACTGGAGGTGCAACTGGGCATGGACAACTATAAGACTATAAGCTTATGCACGATGACTACGAGGGGCCAGGAGTTGGATCGCTTAGTGGCGAGGGGCTTTGCCGTCTACCTGACAAAGGCGGAGGCCCGGGAGCACTTCCACAGGGCGACCTTGAGTCGCTTGGCCCTCATCCACAGGGGCGAAGAAGCTGAGGGTCATTATTGACCTCCTCCGCTCGGAAGGCAATATGGGTGCCGGAGAGAATCATCTTGCCGCGAATTTCAGACGTGGTCGCCTCCCTGAGGGAGCTGTTCAGGAAAAGGGAGGCAAACAGCAGGCAAACAGCAACACAGGAGACTGGGAGATGGAGCTCATCAGCGCGGACCTCTCGGACACGTGCATGCACTTTGGGGTTCATCCAGATGAAATTCAAAATTGCCTGGCACCGGGACTAGATGATGACGAACTAGTCCCGTTCAAGGCGATGAGCTTCGGCTTCAAAGGAGCGCCGCTGGTGATGGGTAGATTCTCATCAGCGGCAATGAGACTCTGCCAGTCCATGATGCCGGAAGCACAAGGGCAGATCTAGTGCGACATGGACGACCCGCTACTCATGTTACAGGGGCCACTACATGAGAGGTTGGCCCTGTTGGCCATGGTGCTGTACACGGCCAATGCCTGTGGACTGCAGCTGTCATATGCAAAGGCAGAGCAGGGCATCCGGCTATCATCTTGGATTGGGGTTAGCATCGAGGTCGACGAGCCCAACAAGGTGATCAACTTGAGCCCGCCAGAGAAGCTGGTGGAAGAAGTCACGATAAGGTTGCAGACCTAGTAGGAAGGGATGATGAGCTTGAGATCCCTGAAGTCCACAACGGGGAAGCTGAGCTGGATCGCGGGAATCATCCCCCGCTGTCGTTGGGGCTGATGAAGCTCGAGAGCAGCCAGCAGAGAGGACACCCGCGACAAGTCGGGGATGGTGCACACCAAGAGGGTCCTCTTGGCGAAGGAATGGCTGCTCAAGCTGGAGACCCGCGAGATATGGAGAGCTCGAAGGGTGCCGTTGATCGAGGAGGCCCCAAAGTTTGCCTTGACCCCGGACGCCTCACCTTTGGGCGTGGGAGCGGTGCTGTCGGCGGTCGACTACCAGACGGAACAGTTGACAGCCTTGGCTGCCATCAAGGGCAAGGTGAAGAAGAACGTCGCAGCATCGCTGGGCATCCCCTACAACGACCCGGCCAGCCAAGCAGTCTTGGAGGCATGGACAGTCCTCCTGGCGGTGAAGTACGGGGCCTTCGCTCAAGGCAGACTCGACGGTAGCCTTGGCAGTTTCAAAGAAACTGTCATCGCCCACACCAACACACTGAACTGGGTGGGGGCGGAGCTCAGCCTGACATTGGCTCACCGTGCACCACTTGGCGGGCGCACTGCCTGGTTTAGATGGGATCCAGGTCCGGGTCATGAATGAGGCCTGGATGCTGGATTCACGGCTGCCCCCACCTGCGATGCATCGGAGTTGTGGGGCAAGGTCCCGAACCTCCTGCCGCTCTTCGACGGCTTGTGAGGACCTGTGTGCTCTGTGAAAATCGGCCAAGGCCGATGGGGAGCATGGGGACTGCAAAGGGTTTTAAAGTGTCGGGGGAATTTATTTACGTGTTTTTCCCCACCCCCTTTGCATAGTCACGACCACTCCGCAGCCTCTTTTTGGCCCCAGCCGACCCTGGAGCCCGTTCCAACTCTGTGGCCTATGTTGTCTGCTTTGCTGTGGCCACTTGGCGCAGCGGGCAGATGGCAATGGCGTGGTGCTCCACCAGATGGCAGGTAGTGGCGCCCAAGTTGACGGCCATGGAACTGAGAATGCCAGCCCTGGTGAAAAATCAAGGTTCCCAGACGGGCTTGGGGACTTGCGACAATTCCTCTCCAAAAGCAGGGCTCTTGGGCACACCAACAAGAGCTGGACTGCTGGGTACACCAAAGAGGGAGATGTTAAGGAGGGCACAACCGGTGATTCGGGAGATAGAAGCAAGAAAGTATGTCGGTGCTGAACGCCTCGACCTCGACCCAAGGGGAAACGTGCTGAATCTACCCTCGGGCATGGGCCTCCTACAACCAGGGTACATCAACGGCAAGTGCATGGGAGCCGACCCTTTGATGGCCTTGGTGGGTCCTGCAGCACGTGGTGGACAAGATGATGACCCGACGGGTGGGACTCGAAACCTCCTGAATGAGACCAAGAAGGGGGGCTCGGTGCAGAGGCCATCCGGATTTCAAAAATGGGCTCCTTCCAGAAGAAAGTGGCCATCTTCAGGAAGTTCTTTGCGTCGACGCCGTTGGGCCGCACGCTTTCCTCCATGCCATGTCCTACTGCGCAGCTCCCGCTCACTTCACCTTGCCTATTTTCGCCCTCGCTGCCTCAGCGTTGTGCTGCTTGGAGCCAATGGCTACGGTCCTTGGCATGCTGCCTCATGGTCGGAAAGCTCGTGTACAGCCAGTGCGATTGCACTTGTGGGCACTTTTTCCCTTGTGCTCACGGCAACTGAATTCACTTTGTGGCTGCCTGCTGCTGCTGGTGCGGCTCTTTTGTTGGGTGCCGTTATTGGCACGTCATGGAATCCCTGGTGGCGCTGATCCTGGCACGCTTTGGGGGCGCTAGCCTTGCGGGGTGCGGGCATGGCACATCTCTGCGGCGCTTTTGGCACATTCTTGGTTGCATTCCTGGTGGCGCTGATTTCGACTACCCTGCATGGTTCTCTTGGCACATCTTAGTGCTGCTGCCGCGGCGCACCCTGCTGGCGCTGATTGGCCCATGGAGTAGGGAGAGACGCTTTTATTTTTGGTACTTGGGGGTCTTTTCCCTGGAACCCCCTTGGTTTGTGCAGATGCATCACTTTACTTTCATGTTGCTGCTCATGCAGTCACTGCGCAGCGCTTCGCTGCATGCTTATTTGCCTGCAGCTACCATCTTACCCCTTCATATCGGGTTTCGTCGTGAAGCTTGTCTTCTGCGAGCGGCTGACCTATTGCCTCTACCTACCTACGGGCCTAGGGTGTGGCATCTTCACTTCAATCGACGTCGGCTAGATCAAGAGCCTCTAAGCGGTCGGAGATAATCAAACTGGCCAAAGCGATAAAGGGCTCAAACAACATCCTGCCGTTGAGCAAAGAGCTGGTCGAGTCCATCTCGGCCGCCTTGAAGGAGTCGGGCATGAAATTTGGCTCACAGTAAGTGGAGCTCAAGTTGATGCACGTGGAGGCCGGGTATGAGATAGAGGCTTGGCTCAAGAGGACGCTGGACCTCTGCAAGAAGGCCTTGGAGCGCTCAAGAGGCCCAACCATACGGGCAGCAGAAGTGAAGATATAGCGCAATGGGCCGGAGACCCCGACCTTGGCTTTCGCTTCGGCATCGGTGTGCATGCTCAGAGAAATTGATTTGCGCAAGGTGAAGATTCGCGACGTCACCTTCCCAGGTCCTGACAGATGGGTCACCATTTGGCTTCCGACGTCGAAGACAGATCAACAGGGAAGGGGCATCAGGCACACCCTTCGGTGTTGTGACGCCGTGCTCAGCGCTGTGCCCGAGGGCAATCGAGATTGCCAAGAGCAAGACAGCGCTGCCGGGATCCCCACTTTTCTCGTCGTGGGGCAACCTGAAGCAGGAGGTCTCCAAGACGGGCACGATCAAGGCCTGGAAGGCTCACTTGGGCCCTGAAGTCTCGGGCCATAGCGCGAGGAGGTCGGGAGGCATGTACTATATGTGAGAGCGGGCCTCCCCATCCAGGAGCTAGCCTTCCTAGGAAGGCGGAAATCGAATGTGGTGCTGACCTACGCAGAAGAAGCCTTGCAAGAATGGGCTGTCTTTGTGCCAGATCTACATGGCAGCACCACACCACCTGTGGCCGAAATCATGAAGGCTCCATCTCAGCCCCCTATAGGGCCTCCAAGAACCGACAATCGCTCCATCTACACTGGCGTTGACAGCGACTTAGAGCCAATGCTGGAGCTGGCAGTCCTTGCAATCACCTAGAGACCTATGGGTGGTGACAAAAGGAAGAGGTTGGAGGGGACGCCCCAGGCATTTAGTCACCAAGGCATCCTGGAACCTTATATGTCAGCTTGGACAAGGTCGTGCGGATGGAACTTTGCACAGAAGTCCACGGACTTTTACTTCGTGTCAGGCTGGGACAAGTTGAAGTGTTCAAAGTGTGATGCCCTGAGAGTGTGCGCGACAAGTCAAATGGGCCATGAGATGCGCACAGGCTTCGAAGAGAAGCCATTGATGGCTGGGGCATCAACAGGGGTCCCAGCCAATGCAAGGAAGGGCAGACAAGCAGACCGCACCAATTCGACAAAATGAACTTGGAGGGAGGGTGGGTCTGTGAAGTCTGTGCTTGAATTGTCGTGAAGCAAATCCCATTTGCGCATGACATTGAATAACAGACTTGGAGGTGGAGGAAACCATCCATAATCATATAATGATGCCATTTTGGCTGCAAGGCCATGTTTGGCTAGGGGGAGAATTTCTCCCACCAACCCACACCTGCTGGGTTAATACAGGCCATTAGGGCCATGAGATGCGCACAGGCTTCGAAGAGAAGCCATTGATGGCTGGGACATCAACAGGGGTCCCAGCCAAAGGAAGCGCAGACAAGCAGACCGCACCAATTCGACAAAATGAACTTGGAGGGAGGGTGGGTCTGTGAAGTCTGTGCTTGAACGGTCAATATTTTTCAATGTATATTGCGTAACTGGCATAACTTGTCATTTTCCAACTGAACTGGGATATTTGATCTGTTTCACCGCTGTTTAGCCCGCTTCTGGGATCATGGAGGATTTTTTCGTTTACAACGGCAGGGCATATTAACCAACTAACTAACTTTAAGCAATTTCCAGCTGTCAGAAACTGTCAGAGTCATCCAGGTTGATTTTTTTTCTTTGGGGTGCCCCTTTTGTGCGAAATTTGATCATCCAGGTTGCTTTTCATGGACCTTACTGCCAGCTTTGTGCCCATGTCATTCCAAGAACAAGAACTTGAGTTCTGGCAGCGGCACCGCCATGCTACATCCATTTTCATTCAAGGCCTGGTGCTTTGGCTTTTTGCCATGCCAGCTCAGAAAGATCTCCTGGTATGTTTTTGCAGGCTCCTTCGGAGAAAACCCAGGAACTTTTGGCTTGAGGCTCTCAAGAATACATTGACATTACTGCTCATACTGGGGCCTATCTTAATGATGCTTGCACTGTTTGGGTTTGTCCATACAGGATATTTTGGGAATGTGCACATCAGGACTGCAGTTTTTGCAGGCGGTATCCTGAGCCTTTCAATTTGTAATTGTTTGCTGGCAGCGATGTTGAAGGCCCTATTGAAGAGGCCCGGATGGTGAATCAACTCTGCAAGAGGACTACCCAATTAAGCCTTTGCACTGCGCTAGGTTTTGCTGTGCAAAGCATTGTGTAGATGGAGACGCGAAGAGAGGAACTCCGGATCTTGATTTGGATCCAAGTCGAACAGTTTGTTGACAAACGTTTGAGGCATGAGATCCAACTCGCCTACAAATTTCCACGTCAGTCTTTCAGATATATTTGGACTTCAATTTGCTGCTCCAGATTTTTTGGCTTTTATAATTCATTTTAACACATTTTAAACCTGCTACATTTGTGTATTTTGAGTCTCACAAACTGCGCACAATCTCTACCCTCGAACAGCCTAAGACTGACCGCAAAAGTGAGTGACCGAGAGACAGAGAGAGAGAGAGATTCCACTAGATCCACTTGAGCAGTAGCAGTAGCCATTCGACCCTCATCAAATTCGTCAGTTGCTGTTTGCTTAGATATTGGGGACTGTCCTCATGTTGAGAATCTAAAGCAACCTCAAAGCTTCATAAGTGAATTCAATCTGATGGTTGATATCGGAAGCCCGTCAATTTGGTAGCCTTAAATCAGCCTTGCGGTTTATGCGGAACAAAAATCGGCTCTCATATTCTCATGATAGACCACCCATGATCTCCCAATTAATGAATTGGTTGAAGGAAAAGTCCTGGAATTTTGCAAGAAAACCAAATCCATGTCGGCAACCAAGTGAAAATGGATGAAAATAGGTGCAGCACCTTCAAAAGGAACCTCAAGGTATTGGCCACGACACAAAGGGGGTATTTGGGGTGAAGTTTCCAACATTTGTATTTGTTTATCACTGCATGTAACGCATGTTCACCAAGGTCCCAGGAAATGTTCAAAGGGTTGAATGTTGAGATGCGTGCCCAAAGATGCTGTGGTCAGATTGGAATGGGTCAAGAAGGCCAGCCCAAATCCCAAGATTGATGGGTAAACTGATGTAAACTGAGTTGGGTAAGGGTTGAAGCTGTGTCGACAGAAACGGAGGAATCTCAGCTGCCAAGCAGCTGCCAGCCACAGATCAGGTGCTGTGCACAGCGCCAGCGGAAGCGCTATCAGCCGCGGTGCCAAAGGGCAGCTCAGCCTGAGGACACACCAAGTTGCAAGCGGGATCAGCGGGCCCCTGAGGATTCGGACATATCATGCTCTTCCAATAGCAACCTACCAGATATAGAAAGAGTTGAAAAGGATTGAACAGGTATATATATATATATATGTATATATATATATAGAATGGGCTAGCGCCCGGGTGCCGCCGACCCCCCTTCTGGGGGGTTGGGCTGAAGGTGGTTGGTCTATATCTAACCCAGCCACGTCCCAGATTTTGTACAGTTGTAAGGGTGCGTGCCAATAAGAAGCCATTGATGTGTGGCCTTGGGGTGCCTGCTGGCTGCAGGATGAAGCATGCCAAGGGAATGTTTAAGCGATGTGGCCTTGGGGCAGCGCTATTGCCTGCGCGGTTCGGCGTGCCGAGAAGCTTTTGCAGAGTTTGCAGGGTTTTAAGGGTTTTAAGGGTAAGCGTTTAAGGGCTGGCAAACGGCAGGCTTGGACGCCCATTAAGGGTTTTCAGGGTTTTGAGGGTTTTTAAGGGTTTTGAGGGTTTTTAAGGGTTTTTAAGGGTTTTGAGGGTTTTTAAGGGTTTTAAGGTTTTAAGGGCTGGCAAACGGCAGGCTTGGACGCCCATAAGAAGCCATTGATGTGTGGCCTTGGGGTGCCTGTTGGCTGCAGGATGAAGCATGCCAAGGGTTTAAGGGCTGGCAAACGGCAGGCTTGGACGCCCATAAGAAGCCATTGATGTGTGGCCTTGGGGTGCCTGTTGGCTGCAGGATGAAGCATGCCAAGGGAATGCTTAAGCGATGTGGCCTTGGGGCAGCGCTATTGCCTGCGCGGTTCGGCGTTCCGAGAAGCTTTTGCAGAGTTTGCAGGGTTTTAAGGGTTTTAAGGGTAAGCGTTTAAGGGGTG
This sequence comes from Cladocopium goreaui, assembly GCA_947184155.2. Classification (NCBI taxonomy): domain Eukaryota; class Dinophyceae; order Suessiales; family Symbiodiniaceae; genus Cladocopium; species Cladocopium goreaui. The sequence continues at coordinate 422,209 of CAMXCT020004423.1, forward strand.
GCAAACGGCAGGCTTGGACGCCCATTAAGGGTTTTCAGGGTTTTGAGGGTTTTTAAGGGTTTTAAGGGTTTTAAGGGTTTTAAGGGTTTTAAGGGTTTAAGGGCTGGCAAACGGCAGGCTTGGACGCCCATAAGAAGCCATTGATGTGTGGCCTTGGGGTGCCTGTTGGCTGCAGGATGAAGCATGCCAAGGGAATGTTTAAGCGATGTGGCCTTGGGGCAGCGCTATTGCCTGCGCGGTTCGGCGTTCCGAGAAGCTTTTGCACAGTTTGCAGGGTTTTAAGGGTTTTAAGGTAAGCGTTTAAGGGCTGGCAAACGGCAGGCTTGGACGCCCATTAAGGGTTTTAAGGGTTTTAAGGGTTTTGAGGGTTTTTAAGGGTTTTAAGCGTTTTAAGGGTTTAAGGGCTGGCAAACGGCAGGCTTGGACGCCCATAAGAAGCCATTGATGTGTGGCCTTGGGGTGCCTGTTGGCTGCAGGATGAAGCATGCCAAGGGAATGTTTAAGCGATGTGGCCTTGGGGCAGCGCTATTGCCTGCGCAACAAGTGCAACACCACACGCAGGTAGACCACCCCCGACAAGCTCCGCAACCATTGCCCAAATTTGGGCGCCCATATGGGTACAGGACATGCCTGCTAAGTGCTGTCCAGCACCTTGCACATTTAAAGCCCGTGCAGACGGCCTTGCACAGTTAAAGCCGGCGCAGGTGGCCTCGTGCGTTTGGTGCCCGCACGGAAGGCAAAGGACGGACCCCGCCGTCTTCATCGGTGTCGATGACTTGAACCTTTACTATGGGAATGCGGGAACGGCTGCTTTGAAATACAAAACCTTCCGCAGAAAAACTTACTTGCCCAAAGCATGTAATTTTCATGTAAATTTCCGCAGTAAATGTCTTAACTACAGGATGAAGCATGCCAGGAGAATGTTTACGCGATGTGGCCTTGGGGCAGCGCTGTTGGCTGCGAGATGGGTTTGACCTTGGGAAGCTAACAAGGAGAAGTTCCACACCTGCGGTGGTCCCAGGCGCTGCCCCTGCCTTGGCCAAGGCCGGGGTCGGCGGATATATATCAAACTGCTTGAAGATTGAGGCCGCAATGACACTTTTGAATTTGCCAATTGAATGGCTGAGATCACCCAACATGAGCCCAACATCGGTTGAGATGGTATGGCGGTCAGTGACCTTGAGTGCGATCACCTGGGAAAGGAGAAAGAAAAGTCCATTGAAGAAAAGTTCAATGACTTCACAACAGTGCTTCCATGGTGCCTCAGCATGGTGAAGAATCCGTCGAATGGCATGAATCCCTTTCGATGTTGAATTGCTGCAATCCCCACAACGTGCCATGAATATGACTCAAGATGACATTGATTCTGGATTTGGCTGGGATATGCTGGGATTCACCACGAATTCACTGTCAATTTTGGGAATGGCTAAGAGTGCACTATGACGCACGGGTGACAGCAGGTTTGGCTTTGCGGCTGACATTCAGCAGCTACATGCCGAGCGGCGAGCAGCGGCAAAGGACGGATCGTTAGAAGGCAGGTTAAGATGGAGAACATGAAGCCGCGTGCTTGCAGATCCGAATAGAGATAGATAGAAATAGAATAGGACGTGACGTCAGCAGTATTTACATGTATTTACATGTACTTACATGTATTTACATGTATTCACTTCCTGCACAAGAAGTGAGCAGCACTTCTTCACGTGAAGATGTTTTTTGCATCATGGCTGGTGCACCTGGGAAGATGCTAGATCAGCTGGATCAGCCCTGTGATGCAAATTCCATGGTTGGTGTCAGGTCGAATTATGCAGATGTGAAGCCTCAAGACTCAATGACTACCGTGACTAGCAATTACATCATTGACTTCTGCATAACATGTGATATTTGATCATATTTGACTATAGTCTATAGTGAATTGTGAATTCGTTTGTTTCTGTCACCTGCCACATGTATCCAAGTGGCTCAAACAAAAAACCATGAAGTGGTCCAGTTGTGTCCAGTGTACCCGGTTATATCACCTTCATTCCTTGGATTGGTTTCACGGGCACTTTACATTGTTTACGGTTTACTGCAATGGATGCAAAAGTCATGGCTTTGTGATCTTCCATGAATTTCACCATGTATATCATTTTGTGACATTTTGTTACCCTTAACGGCCTTAACGTTCCCTGAAAATCATCACTCATTGGCTCTCATTGGCTGCCTTCAGACCCCTCAGATCGCAGGATGCGGCCCCAATTCTTCCGGAGAAGCTCCGAAAGGCTGAGCCACAGCAGCTGTGCGACGCCCTGCGGCATGCCTATGAGAAGAATCCAGAAGAAATGCCAGAGGCACAGAAGAGAATCAAGGGGAAACTATGGGAAAGTGAGGTCAAAATTCTTGAAGGTACGGAAGACTGAAGTCAAAATTCGAGAAGACTTGATAATCATAGTCAATCATAGTTCACCAAGACTTGACTTGAGATCACTGATGATTGCTGACGTGAACATGATAGCATTCAATGGATGTTCAATTGCAGATATGCTGAGGAGCATCTTGCTGTTGACATTTGTTGACTGGAGTTCTTGAATGCTGATTCTACTCCAAGGGTACATGCCCGAGAAGCTTGCTTTACCACTTATTTGAGGCTCCGGTTTTGGGGCCTTGGGCCCACCTAGTCTTTGAGAAAAAGCGCCCCCAATGCCTTAATCAAAAACCCACCAAGACATGAGGTATGAATCGCAATGGCTTGGACGTGAAACTACTAAGCATATCGCGAAAAACTACTAAAGCACGAGTTGTGAATAAAAATGGCTTGGACGCAAGACTACTGAGTGGTTCATGAAAAACTACTAAGGCGCGAGTTGCTAATCACAATGGCTCGGACGCAAAACTACTGAGCATGTACCTCAAAATTGAAGAAAAGAAGAAGATACAATTTCTTTTATTCTTTCGGAGCATTTTCTTAGTAGTTTTGCAGCCGAGCCAATACGAACTGAGAAATTGTCATTAGTAGCTTTTGAACGCATTCTCAGTAGCTTTGCAGCCAAGCCAATACGAAATGCGACACCGTGCTTAGTAGCTTTTGAGCACACTCTTAGTAGTTTTGCGGCCGAGCCAATATGAATAGCGAATTTAACGCTGCTTCCGCGTGATGTATGTGGATATGCGCACGCAAACATGGCCCCGCTTCCCAGGAATCAACGTTGCCACTCACAAAAGCCAGTCTTGCTGCCTTTCCTGATGTAGCTGCTTTGCAGAGTGCGAAAGCAACTTTGATGTCCTGGGGTGCCGGGGGTTGCGCCCAGGGTCCTGTATACTGCCGCTGGCTGTACACATGTCTTTGCATTGCTTGTGGCAGTCAAAGTTCAACCTCGCATGATTGCTGCAGAACAGCACGGGCATCCCTGCACCTTTTCCTGCACCTTTTGAAACGGTCCTTTGGCTTGCGCTGCGACGCAGGCCCATTTTTGGGGCTGTGGGCCTGCATGCTTTTTGCCTTCCTTCACTGCGTACCCTGCATGTATATTACTACAACTGTAGAGTTGGAAGGATCGCTGAGCGGTGATGAAGCAACAGCTTTGCCACATCATAACACAACATGTTGATGCATTTTGAAACATAACCATACATAGCCTTCGTTTGCCTGGATGGTTTGGGCCAGAAATCGGTCACCTGTCAGGTCGTAGAGGCTGTCCTGCAATACGCAGAAGCTAAGAAGACCAAGTCCGAGCCAATGAAGGCAACAAAACCAGTGGTTTTGCTGTTTTGCTGTGCATTTTTGGAATTGTTTGGCCTATCATTTTGAGAAACCACAAAGCCAAATATATAAAGACGTGTGTGTGTGTTCATTGGGCTTTGATCGGCGATTCTTCTGGTGAAAATTGCAGCACACGAACGAACACTGAACTAGATTGATTCTTTTGAGTCGAGATAATAGCACTTACTGTTACTTATATCATCCTGTATCTATATATTCATATTATATATTCTATATCCAACTCTTGGACGGTGGGATGTTTGTTGATGCTGAGTCTTGCTCCGTAATCCCACAGGTGATTGATGACCTTTGTGGCCGCTGGGAAGCTGCACCTTGGTGCCGGATTTGGAGTTGGATGCAGCGATCATGAAAGGTTCAGGCGCAGAATGTCGAAACCGGAGATGATGTTGGATAGACTTGGACAAATAAGGATCAATCATAAATCGCACTGTCTTCAGGAGTGTGCGAATCCCTGCTTTGGCAGCTTGAGGTTTGGAGTGGCGCTTTCACCCCGCTCAATCGTTTGGGGGTGCCAAGACAATCACTGTGGGTTGAGGCGAGGGTTTGTGGAAGGCCCAGAGTCAATGGTCATGATGAACATATTGTTCATTGTATCAGTTTGGATATGTGTGGATGTACATATATCATAGATGTATTTCTGTACTTGGTCAGGGTGTCCATGTCGTGCCTTTAGGTGACCGCTGGAAAAGATGGGGAGCCTCCTGTGGCAACGGCGCATAGTCAGAATCCAAGGAGCTTTTTGCTAGACACGTAGACACAGGAAGCTTGTAGAGGAACTGAACCATTGGACGCTACAGACCTTCTAGACGGGATTTAACTTGACCAGTTCATCCTTCCGGGAGTCAGCATTGTTGGGGTAAGCGAGAATCCCCGGTCTGCAAATGTGCTGGTGCCCTTTGATGCTGGACCTTTGAGGCGGGTTGCCCCTGGTATTATTTGGTGCTTATTTGTGGACCTCCTGTGCTGGAGATTTGCTGGATGTGGAAAGCTCTGGGGGAAACCAGGCATGACTGTCGGCTGTGCGGTCTAATGTTGAGGCTGTGATCTAGCAACAAGAAACACAGGACATCAAAAGAACCCAACAGGAACTAAGAAGGCGAGGATCTAGTTTCAGCCATGATGAGTCATGATGCAAGGAACAAGTTTGATGAAGATCCATTCTGCTCGCAGGAACACATTCAGCTGTCAAGGGGTATACAGTATCCACGAAGCAACTTTAGGATACTTTAGGTCGGATCCTGTTGTAAGCTGTTTGCTGCATGGTTTGATTTTTTACATGCAGTTGACACTTCAGGTGCTTATCAAATTCACAAGATACTGGATAGACATTGGTCCAGAGCCAAGATCAGCTCCCCGACTGGAGAATTGTTGTGAGTTGCTCCTGAATTGCGTTTCTGAAGGTTTTATGGATGCCTTCTAGCTCCATTACTTGAATGCCATTTGTCAATGTTGTGTTTGGACGCTTACTGTTCGAGAATGCCTACTGTTCTTCTCGTGCAATGATCCTCCTAGTCCCTCTGGAAACAGAAAACCACCATGCCCTGGCTTCATCCGCGGCACAGCATCCCTGGGTAAAAATTTGCAAGCTGGAGATAACTTAACTACCTCACATCTACCTCAAGTCTACCTCACTTAATTACTCCAACTGTAATTTAATGTTCAGAATGTTTCAGATGCCCATTTCGTTGTATTTTTTCATTTCCTTTTTGTTGTGGACTTTTCTGGAGCCGTTTTTGGAGCTTTTTAGGACATTGGTCGCGTGGATGGTGGCTTCATCAATAGCCGCCTTGCAGCTTTCGGTGCCGCCTTGGTGACGCCGGTGCTGTTGGAATTTGGCGCCTTGAAGTGGCTGCTGGAACGTCACCCGGTGAAACCATGGGAAATTCCATCCATCCATCCATCCATCCATCATCATTAAAATCATCCATTATCCATCAACTGTATGTTAACATCCATCCTCCAAATCTATCCAAATCTAGAAAAATGTTCGATCCTTATTCTAGAGATTTCTACAGTTGGCTATGGTAAATCCTCCTAATTGATGACCATCCTGCAACCTGGGCGATGCACCCAAGTTTTCACCATGGCACATAAGGCTACATAATGCTACATATTAATATGCTATATCTGGCGTAATGTGTAAGATTGATTTGTTCAGGCTCAAGTGTTAAGTGACTAGTGCTTCTTCCTGACACTTGGAAGGTTTACAAGTGACTACCTCTGTAGTCATTCTATGTCATTCTCAGCAATTGCCACACCAAAAGTGTGATCAGATCCCCTGGAAATCTCAGCAGATCAGGCTTTGGCTTCGAACGCGTCTTCGAAGTGGAGGTTCCAAGTCCTGAAGCTCCCGAGAAGAAGGTGAAGTTACAGGCATCCCTGGAACCTTGCATAGTATGAAGGGATCGTATGAAAGGCAGCGGTGTAATTACATAGTATAGTTTAATCTATAGTTTTCAAATGTTTTCTAACAACGATTCTATGATTTCTATGTATCGTAACAAGTCTATGGTATTTTCGCCATTTTTACCCTGCCCTGCACATCCTGCAGGCAATGCAAACTTTCCAGAAGCATGTGCATCGCATTATCATCCTGTTCAATTCATTCTGAAAGTTTCAACTCATCATCTTGATTCATCTTGGGTCCCATTTCCGGTTCGAAAGTTTATGGTACTTCCATGCCAACATAAGGGAATAGTCGGATATAGTCGGGGAGTCGCTGCTTGAAAACACTGACGTCGACCTTGAGAGATTTTTGCAGAGGCTCAATCGTCAATTCTGCTTGGAGTGTTTTGCCACGCAATCATGTTTGTAGAAAAACAACTGCATCGACTGGTAATGAGTTAACATACCTTCTCCCACAAGGCCACAAGGGACAGGGACTGACAGACGATTCGCTGTTTGAAGGTCTGTTGTTTCGCCGAGGAGCTTTACCTGACCTTGCTGGCCCGTGTGGCATTTCCTGATAGCCTGTCCACCTGTCCCATTCCCTTTCTGGATGTGAAGGAAGGCCTCTGCGTGTACGAGGTGCTGATGTCAGGGATGGGCCTTGACCAAATCCTTCAAGATTCCTTCAAGTGCTCATCTCATGGCATTTTGTTCAGAAACATCAAGAAATCATCAAGAATCATCAAGACCTATTTGGTGCCCCCTGAGCCCTAAGCTTCACCTTTCTGATTGACCAGATTCCAATGCTGGGTCCTTTGGGCGATTTGCCACTTCACCCGGGTGGCAACAGCGCTACGCTGGTGGCGCGAAAGCTCTCGGATGATGAGCCTGTGCTGTTGATGCGCTGATGCGCTGAGGAGGCTTGCTGAGTACATTGCTCAGAGATTTATTCGTTCAAAATCGAGTCTACTATACCTTGGGATGGGTTACACACATGTTGAAATCGAAGAACCGCGGAAGCATAATTTTTGTTTACTTTTTCAGGGTTAGCTTTTGGGACAATTTTGGTCTTGTGACTTAATTAGAGAGACTGCACAAGGCAGCAAGGAGAGACCCTTAATGCCGCGAAAGTGAAAGTGAAAGTTACATACGTAGTTTTACTACATCAACAAGCGCACAATTTTGAGGTAAATCTCAAAGTAGACTTCACTTTGCAATACTTCGCAGATCTACCAACTCAAAGGAAACCACATTGCAGGAGGAGAGCGGCCAACGACTGCCGTAGATGACCTTTTTGCCGGGAGCAAAAAATGTGTCTGCGCGACTCTGTGAGGTCGATGCACAGTAAAGGCCAATCGGCATCAATTGGCCAATCCAGTTCTTTCCTTATCAACACATGGGGGGCATGTCAGTGGGAAGATTGAAGCCATGATAAGCCATGATTTCTTGTTGAAAAATGTTGAAACCACCTATGCCTGCTGAGTCCTCGAGGCGCCATGAAGGCAATCGCGCAGTCCGAGACGAGGCCGGTATCCACGAGCGCCAGCCTTGGATGCCAAGGAGATCCAAGGAGAAACTGAGGATGGGTCCTGTATCAGCATCAGAAGAGACTGGTACGATAGCCTCGGCCTGTGCTGATGTGTTTCACAATGTTTCACACCCCAATCTTTCCACTGGTCTGCTTGTTCTGGCAATTCTGGCAGATGTGTCCCATGTTTTTAGCATGAATCAAGGTCAAAGTGTGCTGCTGTACAGCACTACTTGAAGAAGGCGCAAAGCGGGAAAGATGGGGAAGGCAAGAGTGACCGAAATTGGCTTTGTGGCGTGTGTATTTTGCATATAGTTGATGTCCTGATCTGGTATGGTTGATCTCTACAGGCCAATTTCTGTGAGAACCTAGGAGAACCTGAAAGGAGCAAGCCATGCTATGTTCACCCAGGTTGTATTATTTTGCGGCCTGGCGTTTCTTCCTGGTTGATGTTCAAGTTAGCTGCAGCCAGACGTTCAATGCCCACATCGACATGCACGATGCTGCAGCCTTGCTGAACTTTCGGGGTCCCAGGATTGGCAAACTTTGCGAACTGCAGAACTGTGCAGGGAGAGTTTGATTGACAGTGGCAGCCGAAAGCTTTTTCATATCGACAGAAACTGCATAGGATGATGCGTTTATATTAGTTGATGTACACGTTCAGGAAGAGGTTGAGACATGTCGAATGGTCAAGCCGCTTCGAAAGTTCCTATTCAGAACCAGGACCCCCGAGCAAGGGGATAAGCTGTTGCAGATTCTGGAGAATGTGGAACGTGGCGTCCTTGGGCTGTGAAACTGCAGGAGGACTGCAGAGCTCCGCTCGAACACTAGAACTTGAAACATTGTATCCTTAAATTTGTTTGTCAGGGGAATGGTTCTTCACGGACAGCTGGACTCGGAGACAATCATGGTGCATTCCAACCAACAGTCGTAGAACTATTTTCTAACACAACTTCGTTGTGGCTAAGAGCAGGCTTCCTAGTGTCTTGCTCTGCATGTTTCGATGATAGTCCTGAGTGCTTTGATTGAATTTTTGAGGCTCCTTCTTCGGCAACTACATCAGGCGGCTTGTCAGCATGAGTAGCAAACCAGCAGCAAATCAGATGTGTGAAATTGCAGCAGAGCAACAACAGGCAGCAAACGACTTGTCCAGATCGTCAAAAACATGTTTGGTGTGATGATCCTTTGCCACTGTAGCGGAGGCCCTCAGAAAAGGGCGACTTCTTCAACGACTTCGTAGCCGGTCGAGAGGCGGGGGGTCAGTGTCCGGGTATCCTTGACCTTGGGAGTTGCCAGCATCTAAATGCTGAGAGTGCCAAGATTTCCACGTGACCCACAGGTGGCATTGGAACGTGCCATCATCTCGATGCGCTTGCGCTTTAGAGTGCTGGACTGAGAATGGGCCAGGGCAATGGAACACGCATACAGTCAACAAAGCTTGCAAAACTTGCGGTTGCTTCCGAACTACAACAGAAGTTATACTTGAATCATCTTGGTTCTAATGTGTTCCAGTTTTCATGCCGCGATGTCAGGACTGCCCTACCAGATACACCCCCAACATCCCCCAACAAAAAAGTGGAAGACACCTCCAATCTGTTTCGGCCACAGGCTTTGCACCAGGAGCTGGCACAGGTGATCACCAACGCCACTCAGCTGCGTTGGTGCCCCATGGTGCCCCCATCCCCATGGCCCCCATCCCGTTTCGCGCCGCAGCGCCGCAGAGGTGCCTGACAACTCTCCGCGGCAGCACCGCTCCAGAACCCCGCCACGGTAATCAAAAGCTGCCACGGTAATGGTGTGGAAGTCTGACGGTGTGGTAATCCTTCACCAACATCACCCTGTTATATCCTGTTATATCCTGTTATCATATTTATCATGGGGGCATGAAGCCCCTGGTTCTAGTCGCACGGTCAGCACAGCATTCTAAGCCTATTACAACAGAAGTCACCATTTTATGATAGAGCCATTTATTTCCAAACTGAATGTAACGTTTGTAGCGTAGTTGCGTGCCTCGGCGAGCTGGCCCACTTGGAAGCAAGATATTGGAAGAAACAGTTAGATAATGTTAGATAATGTTAGATAGGGAGGATATGACAACCAAGAATTTTCACAATAAGCCACTATTGCTAGCTTGCCCAACTTCGATTCCTGCTGTTGACTGCAGAGTTTTTTCAAGACCGTATGGCCGTATGGATACACCGATGTGTGCAAAGATCAAGTTTTGCATGTCTTCTAATTATTTGAGAAGTACAATATTCAATCAGTCAGTATAGTGTAGTTTACATTGGTCGTGCAGTTTGATAGAATCGACTGTCAGTAGATGTCATTAAACAATGAGTGACTGCTAGAATTTCAACCAGATCTGGGTGTGGAGCCGAATAATCCTGTCTTTGCCCAAGATAAATGAGCATAGTCATTTTTTTGGGATTCTTAAGGGGGGGTCCAAGGGGGGGTAGCCAAGGAGCTTTGGGGAACTGATGCTACAATGGCAACCTGCTCCTTTAAGTTTTCAATTCTGCTTCCTAGAAGTTCTTCCTCTCAGATGCTCGACGAATCCCACATCTTAAGCTGAGCAAACACTTTCCTTTTGGTCATTTACAATTTACCAACACATGTGTGCTGTCTTCCATGTTGGAAAGACAGAAGGAGTGAAACAGACGGCGAAACACCCTAGCAAAACTACTTCAGCCGCAGCAATGCCAATCGAGTCTTGTACTTGGCAACACGCAACACAGGTAGCAATCTGATCATGGGTCGGCCTAAGCTGGGACCACTAGCTGGCAAAGACATGCCAGAACCACAACACATAAAGAAAAAAATGGTTTAGTGCCCCCCAAAAAGTGGGACCTGGCTCAGTTGAGGCACGCTTTTTAGTGCACATCAAACATGACTCATGCAGTGTAATTTTCAGAGAGTTTCTTTATTGCATTGGTATCTTCAGGGAAAATTATGACGATCTCACAACGACCTCGCCATAGGGGAACCACTTTCCCAGGCCCATGAAACGATGTTGTGGTCAGATTGGTCGGTTTGGGTCACGGAGCTGACCAAAAAGCCCATATTTTCTGGGTAAAATCGGCCATGATTTGGCCTGGATGGGATGGCATTGAAGGGGCTGACATGGGAACCATGGGAGCATATTTGCAGGATCAATTTGTGGCTCGGACCAGCTGAGCACCAAAACTGAATCTCCTTAGAAAAAACTTTTATTTGACTTTCATCAATGCCATTTGTTCAACTTCTCTTTGCATTGTGGAAATCGGTGTTTTCCTTTCGTTGGTCTTGGTGCCTACTCACCTACAATTTTCCAAAGCTCAAGGATACCGGGATAACCCAACTGTGGCCCCAACCAGGATGGTTCCCCCAATTCAACCCATCAACAAAGTAGGGTGATTGGTTTTACAGCTTCCAATGTTTGACTGTAGCGCACGTCCGATTGCCGGAGCTGCAAAGCTTTGTGCCACGAAATGACTGGCCAACTGAGTGGCAGCGATGACTTGGAGGTGCAAATTCAGATGCGGCCTTGGGACAGCGACGAGAGCCAAAAGAGTGCAGAAAATGAAGCTGCAGAAGATGAAGTCGTTCGGACAGAAACCGACCACCAGATCCGCCAGTTGATGCCCAAGGTGGTCAAAAGCATTGCGAAGATGGGTGTAACTCACCCTGAAGTCTTGAGAACCGCACGGGCACATCAGGCTTTCCAGCACTTTGCAGCAGCACTGCGTGTTGGATCTGATGGAGACTTTTACTACAAGAGTCGCAAGAGTCATAAGATCTCGACCTTTTGGAGCCACTCTTGGCATGGAGGACATTGGAAAAAAATCCTTACACTGATCCTTGGATTTGCCAGGTGATTGTGTATTTTCCCTAATGGATCTAATGGGACGTCCATCCACTACTTGGAAATCAGGAGGGGACATTTTGACTTTTGGAGGTCATCAAGCACATCAAAGGATCCCCTTCTACAACGGCACTGCTGCTGTGTCATTGGGTTTGCTCACAGGCGGGCATGTATCGAAATTGGGGTACCAATGTACCGACAAATCTGGTTATTTCATGTTTTTGGTACTAATTATGACATGTTACTAAGGCATCTATCATAATACGTATCATTCTGTATCCTAAGGGGTGAATCATTTTTAAGCCACAGCCAGGTGTCCTCATGATGGTGCTTTTCTGTTTCGGACAGCTTCCTGGCTTTTCCCGTGGCTGGCATGACATCAGATGGTCCACCTGGTCACTTTGTTCAGGGGTTCTGGTCACCTGTTTGGTGCCCATGTTTTGGCGACCGCAGACACAAGTGTTCTTCGACCGAATTTGCATCAGCCAGGCGGACAGTGAATTGAAAACTCAGGCTGCCTGGTGCTTTCAAAAGTCTTTTTTGTACGTGTTCCTTATTTTTTTTGCCTTTTAGATGATAATACTGCAGATAATTAATCAAATATAGGTATGTTTTGTGGTCGATCCTTATATATCGAGATCTGCGAAGATGCTCCCAATTCCCGTGTTTCTTGGGCTGGGCTGAACCATCCATTTGCAGGCCATTTTTAGCTTGGCAGGGCTGTTGAAAAGTTCTGACCAAATGCTGATCCTCTGGGACCCAACATGGACACAGCGACTCTTTGACTTGCTTGAGGTGAGTTGTTGAATTTCTGCGGAAATTCCACCATTTGTGGAATCTACATTGACCCTCACTTGACACGCACATGGGAGGCGAAGTACCAAATTTTGAGGTAGGAACAAAACTTCTTTATGGTTTTACTTGGAGATTGTCGAGCTCAGCTCATTCATCATATGTCAGAAACCTTGAACAAAGGAGTTTTGGACTGTTTATTTATCATCGGTGCGGTCAGATATGTTTTGCACGGCACCTTCAGCAAATCCAAGGATTGTGGTGTTTGTTCGAACTGGCCGCCTTTTTGCAAAGCCGGAAGACACGGAAACAAGCCTTGATTGTCAGGCCCATGGTGTTTGACAGTGGTTGTTTTATGCCTTTAACCCTCTTACCAACACACCTGGACTTGGACCATCCACCATTTATAGTTTATAGATTAATATAAATTATCTCATTGAAGACGCGGAGTTTCCATGCCAGGTTTGATTACCAGAGGAAACGTCTTTTTTCAGGTTGCATTGACTCAATGATATTGTGTTTTTTTTGGTAATGACTAATTCCAGAAGATATTGAACTGATATTATGCTTTTTGGGCTGGGCCGGACAACTGGGACGTAGGCCAGTTTTTCTCGGGCCAATTTCCATCGGCATCTTCTTGACCATGTCCATTCTCGCCATGCCTGCCACTATGGTACCGATTCAAAACCGAACAGTCGTTTTCATTCCGATGGGTGCTGTTTTGTTACTGGGCATGATGGCTGCCTACCCTGCTGTGAGTATCTTGCGAAACTATTTTAGAGACTTGGACGTGATGAAGCAGCAGTTGTTGTCGATCTCTTTTGACACAACAAGGAGTGCCTGCTGTGACCAAGACCATGTGGACCCCATGGGTCAAACCTTGCTGTGCGACCGGAGAATTGTGAAAGAATGTGTGGACATTTGGTTTGGTAGCCAGCAAGCTTTTGAGGACACTGTGCGCTCAGAGGTTTTGAACATTTTGGAGCATGAACTCTCCGAAAGAGTTTTCAGTACGGCATGGGCTCTCGGAGTCTCTTCTCCAGTCATGCTGCTTGCTGATTGCTCTACGTAACCTTTATTTTCCGCTTCTGCTTCGGTGTTTGCCTCCTCGCATGATTCTGGATGTTAGCCAATGTTGAGAGAGCGGGTCATCATCACAACAACCGCTACGTACATGAATAAATGAATAAATGATAAATCAATAGGAAAATAGATACATGTTATAATAATAATAATAATTAATTATTGTTGTTGTTATTATTGTTTATTGTTATTACTATTATTTCATTATTACTACTTATTATTGTTATCATTATTATCATTATTATTATTCGAAGGAAGTTTAGAAGTCAAACTTCCGACAATATGGACAGATGAAAAGCAGAGCAGGGAAGAGGCAGAGAGAAGAGAAAGATTAGAAGAAAGAAGAGTAGAAGAGAAAGAGTAAGAAGAAAGAAGATGCAGATGCGCGAAAAGGTAGGAAAGTCGCGAAACACTGTGTTTTTCCAATGATTTGGGGCTCCGGAGGGTCGAAAAGTAGGCTCGCTAAAGCGGCGGGTGCGGAGCCAGCTGGCCAGATGAGAGATGAAAAATTGCCCGCCGTTGTGGCGCGAAGCACATTTCCAAGTCAAAATGCACAAAACACCAGGGGTTCGGACCACTTTTGGAAGTTGAGATGTCGAAAAAGTGCACGCCGGTGTGGCGCGAAGCACATTTCCAAGTCAAAATGTACAAAACCCCAGGTTCGGACCACTTTTGGAAGTTCAATGTCGACAAGTGCACACGCCGTTGTGGCGCGAAGCACATTTCCAAGTCAAAATGCACAAAACACCAGGGGTTCGGACCACTTTTGGAAGTTGAGATGTCGAAAAAGTGCACGCCGGTGTGGCGCGAAGCACATTTCCAAGTCAAAATGTACAAAACCCCAGGTTCGGACCACTTTTGGAAGTTGAGATGTCGAAAAAGTGCACGCCGTTGTGGCGCGAAGCACATTTCCAAGTCAAAAGTGTTAAAAACTGACGGTCTCGGACCACTTTTGGA